>UYYA01000239.1:0-83427 GCA_900624975.1 Angiostrongylus costaricensis
AAAATAGACCAAATACCCCGCTAGGCACGCATAGGACCCAGAGACATAACGGGGACGACTTCGAAGTAAGTGTCACGATCATCGCACGCGAATCGAGAACACAGGCGCGAAAAACCCTCGAGGCACTCTGGATTAATTCCAGAAATCCGAAAATGAACCGCAGGGAAGAATGCCTCATTATCACGCGTGATATAGGGCAGTATATAAAACTGCTTTTCTGATGTGAGGGGCACATTATACTTCCACGTGATTTCTGTGCGGTTGGTCTCTACGTGACATACTTAGTGGAGACCTCATAGAAAGCGGTGAGTGTGCAAAGCTGTGTTCAAAGTGATTGAAATCTTGGTTTGGGGTTTCTTTGTTTGGTTATGGAGGCGTCTGGCCGAGTGAGTTGCTATCAACTTGACCTTTCCAGGCTCTGAAGAAGGCGAAATTCGCCGAAACGTCAGCTTAATCGTGAACAAAGAACAATAACACCTCGCGTTTGCTCAAAAAAATACGAACAAAATCATTATATTGAGTCGTCCGCAACGTCCTTCATCTTTGAGGATGAATTCGCTATGGCGAAAGCTTTGAAATAAACGTTGCAGTATATCATTAATAAAGAAATTACTGCTAAAACCCCTATAAGAAAGATAAACATTAGAAAGCTGTATTAATTTCCGAAAAGGCTAATAACATCAGAGCTGGCGATTATAAGAATGCAATGGAAGAACATGGCAAGAATGGATGAGCAGATGTGTGGTTTGAGTGGGTGAATGGAGTCACTTAAACATTGACCAAAATAGGCGAATCTAGAAATAGAATACTGCGAAAGCTTACGAGTGACGGCTACTATTAACAACAGATTTGACTTGTAACGATTTAGCTTAGGAAAGCTAAAACAGTATAAACCAAGATATGTTGATAAATATATGGAATATAACACGAAAATGCGATAGCAAAAAAGCAGTACCATGTTTGTTACGTGAACAAGTAGGTAAAAGTAAAAGGCAGTTAGAAAAATTGATAGCATTTAGTATGATAGTTATACGAATTTGTACACAACGAATTATTCACGATGGAATCGTAATACAATCGTTTAAGACGAAATAATAAAAAAATTAGAATAAATAATAGAAGAAATAACATGATCTGTAGCACCTATCCATGGCTGGGAGGTGTTCCTGTGTTTCGGGCTGTGATGAACAGCGGAGGGAGTCCCTAAACTCCCTGGTAGAGTCCCTAAGCTGAGAATGAGTCTGGCATTTCCATAAGCAACCCTAGCAAAGAGTAAACCAATACCAGGATCCACCACCCTCCTGGTAACAAACTAGTCGCATTGTGGCAAATGTTCCTATTATCCATCCACAAGGGCTGCGAGTGTCTGTGGTGATAACAACCTGGGGCAAACTTTGACCAGGCTGTCCTCGACACTCCGGGGAACCACAATGACTGAACCAGAAAATCTCCGGAGAATAGAAATTATGCTAGGGCCTGTACAACCAGTGAAGACGGGCCATCCAAGTATCCAGGTATGGCACCTATCTTGGGAAATCATAACAATTTTCGTTTCATAATGGAAGAGAATTCAATTAAGAACAATCTTGTCTTCCTAGCAAATTAGTAGACTCATTCAATAAATCTTGAAGCTTAGAAGCCACACTGATTCTAAACACAGCCTATTTTTGGCTCGTGCTTTTTTGTCTAGTCGCACGATTGCTTACTTTGTCTTAAGAAACCAATGTTTTGATTGGTTATCCTCACCAAAGCTTTGGTCTCTACTGTAAAGCGATGAGATATTACACTAACTGAGCATATCCGATCACTCAGTTCAGCAAAAACAACCATCCATTAACTAGTCTTTAGAGATCGAAACGTTATTTGATGTAAAGGCCGAAAAAGTTTGATAAAGACTTCAAAAATAAAAATTGGAAGGCACATTGTTTGAATACGTTCAGATGAATGAAGAAGCATGGTGGGAAAAAACTATAGAAAAGTTTATTGTAAGATTTCTAGTAGATAGCGCTCTAAAGAAAATATATCATAGCTGGCTGGAACGATTACAAACATTTTCCCAATGAATGTCGTATAATGTATTAACAAAGTACAATAAGAGGTTACTCCATTTTTCTCCTTTAAGCATTATGTAACACAATGATCATCAGTAAGATCTGCGGTTGACGAAGTTGTTAATCAAAGTTGCATAGTAGGCTCCGCACAATCGACGACCAAGAACAGCCTCGCGTTTTTGCGACGACGATATTCTTGATTTATTTTGACTATTTTCGGCGAAAAAACAGCACTGGCTAACTCCTGACATTGCCATGTGGAGGGATTAAGTGAGCCGTTGATGTGCATCTCAATTCCAAACATATAGGAAAACCTTGTAGTCGCGAAAAGACCATAACCGCTGTGAGTATCACAGCACTTAAAAGCGAAAATGATGGAATGTGGAAGCTCAGTGTACCACTGAGTGTTAACAAATAAAATGTTCAATTCAGGGGAAAAAACCTTAGATTTGGGATGGTGAGCATAGTGAGAAGAAATTGGAAGAACTACAATTGATCATCATCAATAGCCCTCACTTTTGCATCACTTACACTAACAGCCTCGAAGAAGACCCTAGTTAGGACACGCACGGGATGAAACAAGAAATTGAGCAAGTCTTCTTTGGTGGAAACGCTTAATGGAGTGTAAGGGTCCAACATGACAACTATAGATATATCACATCAGCTGCAGTATGGGTTTCGAAGCAGTAAGGAGTTTATTTGCTGCGTTTTTTCTTTTTATTTTTAAAATGAACACCTCTAAAACAGTAGAAGCACGAAAATAAATTTGAAAATGTTTTGTTATAACTCAGCAGAATACCCTGCACGACACAAGACAAACGACAAAATCTTCAGCAGAGATTGTTCGCTTATTACGCCAATAAAGAATAAGCGTACGAATCTATGCTAGAGAGGTAATGCCGCCAATCACCAGGTGTTAGAATCGCTTGAATGGCGACATTCCCTCTTTTCAGCTCACCACCACTCTCCTTCAATTCCAAGCCACCTGCATGCACTATTCAACTCAAAAAAATATGTGTTTCAAAAGGCATTAGTTCCTAAGACTTGGTTTAAGAAAAAAGAGACAAGGCAAAAATGAGGAACTTGAAACCTGCTGCGGAGAGTAGTTTTCAAAGTTAAGCAGTGGATAAATCAAGTAAATTAAAGCTATTAAAGCTATTTGCTACTACGTTTGGTGCAAGAACAAGTTGTTTACAACGCCAGTACTCCAGTACTATATTGGTGAAATTTAGACCGACCAGTTGAGCACTTCAATCAATGCTATACGCCACAGCTGAATGCAAGGACAATGAGATGAAAGCACGAGAGAACAAATAGACTAGTGTATACACAAGTCTTGAAACACTTCAGAAGCGGCAGAACTTGACCGAGAAATTTAGCTTTTGCTATGAAAAAGTCATCCAGGAAGCCTCGACGATAGATATACGCGATGAGTCGAGAGAGTTGAGTGTCGTCGAGCAGTCGAGAAACTGATGGGAGTTGGGCAGCCGCACGCCGAGCACTCCATATTTACATAAATATAAGTGTAGTTATTTACTCTATTACTTGTTGATACTTGTTCAATAAAGACCGTATTCATCTTCATTATAAGAAATAATCTGAGCCTAGTTCTTGTTTACTATGGCTCAAACTATTTGTCACGCAAGACAGATGTAGACCAAAAAGAGAGAACTAACTAGTACAATAGCCCAACATGGTAGACCATTGCCGGAATTTCTGTAAAACGAAGAACAGAAAAGAGCGAAAAAAAGAGGCTTCGTTATGGTGGAAGGAGTGCGAGTCGTGAAATGCAAGCAGCTGGCGCAAACAAGCAGACTGCGACCGAGGGACAATCGATAGGCTCTAGCTTGATAGTGCGATACTGGTGCCCACATCGAATACGCTTCAGTGGATAGTCAGTAAGTAAGAGTCAGAGTCAAGAGTAAGTCCTAATTCTTATCTCATAAGCTGTGTTAGAAAAAGAAAACAAAGTAACAATTTATGCAGCTGTTCTCATTCAATATTGAAAATACGACATACAGAACTCAAATAGGACCACATTTGCAACAGAAACAGAGGATGACAAGACAGAAAGGCACGTTAGTTAAAGGTAATAAATATTTAGATGCCATCTTATTAGAATGAACGATGGCATTCATTCCACAGAGATCAGAGTGGGGAACTCAAGTACCAAATACGAAGGTTCCTTGCGAATGAGAAAGAAAGGTAATGGTCGATGATCATAGAACACACATCGAGTTCAATACAGAAAAACAAAACATGAACAGAAGAGATAAGAGCGATGGGAATAAAAGCAGATGATTAAAAAAATAGTGGAACAAATAAGCGAACACAACACGAGGGCACCCGGACAAATTTTGAGCAAAATATGCATCATGGTTATACATTCCCCAAGGAAAAAAATTCCTAAAGATGATATGATACATTCCAATAAAGAAAATAAGTGAGTTGTTGTGACTAGACAAGCACAGACAACGCTGGTACTCGTGAAACGATACAGATTATAGTGGATGACGAAGCTCCAGCAAGAGCAGATCGCTGTCCACAAACATGAGAAGGTCGACACTAAAGTCGAACAACGCCCATGTTCACACAATTATCTCTCGTATTACGCGACGACCGATTTCGTCTTCTGCTCCAGAGTAACTGTTCTCCTCATTCTGACCGTCCATTATGCCTGTAAACATAAACACCCAGATTTAGGAGACTAGTTCAGTTCGCAAAATTCACTCCAATAAATCCAATACACCGCCAGACAAGTTGAGACCTGTTGTTTCATTAAGATACTGGTCATTCGAAGTGTCATATCGGTCACTCGTCCAATTTTCGGTTGCTGTCTCGTCACTAAAACTAGAATGTAACAAATGTCGAATTTGAAAATAGTTCGAACTTAGTGCGCTAGTGGGCAAATCGGAACACTGTTTTTTAGTTAAATACTACTATTAAAAAAACCTGCTAGTGAATGTAGAACTTCACAACGGACCTAAAAGAGAAACTCAGTTCAACTGTAAGCAATACGCAAAAGTAATACCTCGAGTAATTGTGCATGGGTAATGTCGATTTCAGTTTGCTCGAATCCAAAGTGAAAACACCGCTGTCTGCCTGCGAGCCATGAACTGCAGTGTTTTTAACATCTGATTCCGGCATTGCAGTTGCCTCCTTTGGCCTGTGAACAGAGTTTTTACTTCGTACGAGATGAATTCCTTTCATTGATTTTCAACGACCAACGACGATGAATACAGTTAGAGATAAAGCTTAAACAACAAACCTTTTTTTGACACTTTTCGACGGTATACGGGTGCGACAACAGAAAACAAGGAGAACGCAAACCAGAATAACGAAGAATGCCAGCACAAGTGTGGGAATTACTAATACCAAGCGCCAAGCACTACCAATTGAATTGGCCTCTGAAGTGTTACACATCTAACAGAAGCAAATCGATATGAATCTTCTTATTAAGTAAGGTTATCAAATTATTTATTTCGAAAATCAACCTTAACATTTTTGAACAAAAGCATAATCTGACCTAATATATGGGACAACTTTGAACAACGAAGAACATGTTCACGTGAGCAGAATCGGGCTCTGAAGAGAGTTCCTCCAGGTAGATCGGTGATAACTTGATCATGCGGGTAACAGTCAGCAGAACGCCATGTGTCGCCAGAAGATACATAAAGTAATGTGCAGTCGTCTGGAGGTGGATGAGGCTGAAAAATGATCAATACAATGGAATTAGAACGTACTAGTCATTTATAGGTCCTCTAATAGTTCGGATAATGGTTAAAACATGTAATAAAGCGTATTTTGGTGTGTTTGATCAAAATCGCCCAGGATAAAAATAGAAAACGAGGAAATCTAGAGGAAATGCTCAAAGAGATTCCATAAAATCGTGTTTCTCAGTGTGCTTTAGGTGGTGGATAGCACATTGGTATGGATGTTCGGTATCACGAGCATGGTGCTAGTTCGATTCCACTCCGGGCCAGCCAAGCTTCTCATCCCTCCGGGGCTCCCGGGAAATTGGGAGCGGACTTGTCTGGGAAAAGATCACTTTCTGCAATCCATTTGGGAACGCTTCAGCCCGGCTATCTGAGGGCATCAGGGAGAACTGCTCCACCAGCATTCCACGACATTCAAGATGAAATGAAAATCCTTAAGCAGAACCGAAGCCACACGCAAAGTTGGAAGGTCTTCGTGGATAATGGATGCGAGGAAACGAATCGAATGTGAGAAGTGATGGGATCAGCACAGCAGACGTGAAAATGGGTCATATAAAGTAAAGTAACATAAAATACTTGCTTTACCTAAAAAGTATCAGAATTCTCCTAATAAGTGAGAAATCTAGAAGGAAGAATGCATTACAGACATGTGAGTATAAAGCTTATCGATTCATAAAGACGACATGAACATATTACTGCAATTACATTACGAGAAACCGACCATTCAAATTCACGGAATAATTGGTAAGTAGTAAAAGAAAAGTAAAAAGAAAATGCAATTATGAATTGCAACGAAGAACGAAAAAAATTTGGAGCGTAAACCAGGATAAGCAGAGCTAAGTGTGGGATAACAAAATAATCTAAGAACCAGATAACAATTTATGAATTCCCTGGAAACCAAACGCTGGGGTTTAAACATCGTCCAAAAAGTACAGACGATAAGTTGAGATACGATAAGTAAGAAGTACGACACTTTTTCAAAAAAAAAAAAAAATCAAGTTATTTGGAGAATATGAAGTCCAACTATTCTAATCAGAAGAAAAACCTACGTATATCAGGTTGATAACCAGTAAGGAACGAGAGGAAAAACGCTGAAGAAAAAAACCTCAATCTAGGCGAAATACAGCAGCGTCTCACCTCAACAACGATTGATTTCCGCATCAAATCAAAACTTAGAGTGGAAGGTGCTAACATGTTCGGATCCTCGTTAACGTCATTTGTAGTAGCAATTACGAGCTGGGAAAAATCGGAAAAACCCTTGAATAAACCAATGGATGACTAAAGTTAAGATTGACTCAATTGTTTTGTAGCGAAAAAAAAAGACCTTTTTGTTTTTAGCACGAAGACGAAAGTAGTAGGACGACAATGGATTCAGTCCAGTTAGGTTAGAGCTCAAAAACCACAATGTTGTCCCGTCATCCTTAATAAATAACAATATTACTGCAAAGAAATCTGCTTAACAAAAATTTCTAGCTACACACCTGTATGTGTTCAACTCGCGATGTATTTCTCACTTCTACTGTTGATACGTCTCCTTTTCCAAAGCTTTCAGTGAATGGATTTAAACTTCTATATTAAAAATTCACAATGCAAAGAAAATTGGGGCTTAAATTTCTTCCGAAGAAGCTTACCTATATTCAACCACAAATGACTGATCGAATCCTCCATCAAAACCAGGCACCCAACCTATTGACAAGGAATTTGGTGTAGCCGATAATTTTCGAAGATTAGTTGGGACATGTGGAGTCACTACGAAAAATAAGCCGTAGTACTGAGCCATGCATTAATAAAGGGATGCAATAAATGGTAAAAGGGATGAAACATACTTGTACGCGTCAACCTAATAATCACTTCTGCCTTATCGATACCGTTCGCCACCCGACACATATACGATCCGTAGTCACTTTCAGTAGCATCAGAAATTTGTAGAATATGCTCGTACTCATCGCGGTTGTAATGCTGCACAATTTGAAAAGAATACCTAGAACCAACGATTTAAACAATAACTCTCAACTGCTACAAAGTTCAAACAGATCTCCATTGAAAAATTGAGTTTTGAATGAGAACCTTCCACTTTCTTCGATAGGAACAGAGTTGAACATCCAACTGAAAGACTTTGGTTCAGGACGAGCAGAAACAATACATCGCAAGCGAGCCTAGATATTTTACGAAATTTAGTAAATAAAACAAAAACAGGATTCGCCATGCTCAAATACCTCGATGAACAGATGCATTTGCGACATGATTTTATGAACCTAATGATTTTTCTGTGCATTAACAGCTCTCCAACTACCAATAATACATTGCCGCAGAGTCTCTTAAAACCTACGCTTGATTTCAATACGTGCTACACGTTGGAGAGCATTGCAGACACCTTTTTCGCTGATTTCTTTCGTTGTACAGAGCTCATTAGAGCACAAAAAGGCCCGTAATCATTTGATGGTTTATCCAACACATCTATTGTGTTTGGCCTTTGTCGGATAAGACTCTTATGGTTTATTGCTGGAAAACTACTATGGCCGCAGCGTTCGGAAATTAAGAGTGGTTTGATGCATACGTCACACGAAAAAATGGATAGATGCGAAAAGGTTAAGACGGCGAGAAGAAAAAACAAACGAGCTATCATGACCATGATGAGACTCTTTATGGTGTTTAACGAACTCGTAAAGAACACTTCAAAATCGACTAAGGTGTTCGGTCAGAATTAGAACTTGTCCTGTTGCAACGATTGCAGACCATGAAAAAGTGAAGCCGGATGAAATCTTGCCAGTTTATAAGACACTTTCATAGTAATTTACTTAAACAAGATGATGTTGTCAGTCCAAAACGGCTCAGAACAGCAGCGCTCAGAATAATGCAGGCCCCCAAATTAGAATAAAAAAGCGATGGACAGTGATGGGAAAGACCTGTTGTACCTTCGCTTTACCCACGAAAACTTTAGCATCCGGAGCTTTGAACACTGATGTTGCCGTGAGCTCAAGAAGGTAGGGCAAAACAATAGAACGCAAAAGAAGTCAGTGCATCCAGTTCCACTCGTCATGTACCACAGCACTTAAGTGAACAAGAGCTAATAAATCCAAGCGACTAACTGCGAGTATTTCGTTCAAGAAAAAGAGTTAAATGGTGCCCAGAATGGTCAAGTTTTGAATGCACTTCAAAAATTTGAAAGCAGTTCAAAATATCAGCGCGAGCTTGTTGGCTCAATTCCATGTCAAAATGTTCTCATAAGGGAAAGAAATTAATTATCCACATGGAATACATAAAATCTACGTTACTCACAATCCCGTTAAACTTCTTTGCATTAGTAATTAAGTCATAACGAGGCAATCAACACTTGCTGCATTGGAAAGTAAGGATAAAATTAACAAACTCACTCTTTCATTGAACTATATCGTTACTAATCAACAAATTCCTTTACTTGATTGCCCAGTTAGTAACTATCCCGTCACTTCCTTATTACCACAACTTGCTTAAATTGACGATGAGGAGAAGAGAATCATGGTAAAGCGAACTCACCATGGTGCCCACATCTGCAGCTGCAAGTCCCTCTTCCGGGAATCGCTGATTCAGAATGACTGGCCCATGATTGACTCGTATAACGGTCCACGAAGTGTCATCTACGTCTTTCTGATCAGCGCCATTCGTTGTCCGACAAGAATAGTTGCCCTTGTCTGCCCATTTCAATGGTTTCGTAAACAGTAATGTGCTGGTGACAGTTTGAGAGCAGTAATCTCCTGATGAACAGCTGCAAACACAACGTCTTAGAATATTAGCGATCAAAGATAGAAAAGAACTGGCTGAATTTTATCTTGTTCATCTGTATGTATGCAGGTATATTTGGAAAATTCCCACCGCCCACGTTCTCTTAGTTTAGTTTTCTTATTACAATGGAGTCAGAGAATTAAGCACATCTTCACTATTCAGCTACAATGTTACGCACGCTGCGCATTCACCATTTTCCACTTTCACTGCACATATATATATATACATACATATATATATATATATATATATATATATATATATAACCACCAAAATGCAAACCCAAGATGAATGCAGAATTTTTTTAAAAGACTTAGACGATGACATTTCAGAACTGATACTTTCGTACCTTGACTTCACAATGACGCTTTCGATCTTGTAACGCTTCGTAACGACCGGCTCACTATCCTTAAACCATTGAAAACTTGGAGCTGGAAAACCTTTCGCTTCACATTCTAGCCTGCCAGCTGACTGGTCCAATTTCAAAGTAAGTTCTTTCGTTAGATGACGAGAAATCCATGCCGGTTCAATAACCTAGGGAGAGCAACCGTTAGAAAGGCTTGAAGTCTCGAGCATACGTTTACTTACAGTGACATCAACAACAGCTTCTTTCCCTTCTCCATGAATGTTGTCAGCACGACAGCGATAACGGCCATTATCAGCAAGTTGAACATTCCTGACTGTCAGCTGAGCATGATCGTGTTCTCGAGTTCCGAACAAGCCACCAGAGGATGGAGAAGCCCACTAAAAAAATTTTTAAAGGGCTGGGGGCTTTTCATAACACTTAAAATGAGTTAAGAGTTGATTTTCACTCGCAAGGTGCGAAACTAACAGCCGCTTTCAACTTTGAACTAATATATCTCATACCAAAGCGAATTTTATTAGTTGAAATAGAAACCATTAGAATCCCTGATCTTCGACAATAACAATGTCTCTTACTCCACCAAGTCCCGAAGTAGTACTTTTGCTACTTTTTACGCTGACGTTGGTATTTAGAAAATAAAAGCAATTCAGCAGGCCCTTTTTCGAACACTGGAGCACAACTGCGTTCCCAAAATCTGCCAATAATGTTTGTGGGAGCCGAAGTTTTATTTCGAATTTTAGAAGCATAGATTTCATTGTTATTTCCTTTAAAGATTTTATATTTGGAAAAGTTTAAAAACCAAATAACAATCCTAGGGTGACATATGTGCCCCTAAATACGTATATATATATATATGAGCGCGTGTGGCGCAGTGGTCGAACACCCACGTGGAATCGATCTCAGCGTTCATGGTCCACCAAGCCTTCCACATCTCCGCGGTCGGCTAATTGGTACCAAACTTGTCTGGGACGATAGCAACACTGGCTCGATACGGTAGGCCACCACGAGTCATTGTAAATGCCAGATATGTGTTCAATCACCTCCAACGATGCTTAATGAAATCGAATTCATGGCGCATCCCTTAGGGTAGATCAACGCCAAGAGCTTAATCCTTAATCCTTTTTATATAGTAAGTCTCTTCTACAACATATGAGCCCCTCGGAAAGGGTAATCGTGGCTCAATCTGGCTTGGACCCCACGTTTTGCGAATATCTCAACATCATTGTGGTGGCACATTACCATTCCACTCCCTTGAGGCTTAAAAGACGAGTTCCGATAAATGTAAGAAAACTTGGGCTTTCTGAGCAAAGATCTATATTTCTATATCCCAGTGGTTTTATTTCAATTAATAAAGTCCACTAAGAGCCAAGAGACGCTGGTTAAACTGAAAGCAGCCATTATTGTTGTACCGAATGCATTGAAATCAACATTCATCTGCTCTTCCGCTATACAT
Organism: Angiostrongylus costaricensis; assembly: GCA_900624975.1. Taxonomy (NCBI): domain Eukaryota; kingdom Metazoa; phylum Nematoda; class Chromadorea; order Rhabditida; family Metastrongylidae; genus Angiostrongylus; species Angiostrongylus costaricensis. The sequence continues at coordinate 11,347 of UYYA01000239.1, forward strand.
CCGCTTTGTGTTAAAGAGATGATGTCGACAAGATTTACGAAAGCATTATTTAAAAAATTGCTTGATTTCTTTCACAAAGTCAACAATTTCTGTATCGTAAGTTTTGAAAAATAAATATCACTCGAAAGTTGACTACATTCAGAATTTTAAAGATTGAATTAGCCATCACGAAACATGTCACCTTAAAACTTCCTGATGGGCTTCCAGGGTCATGTGCGGAACATGTAAGACTGATTGTACCACCTACGATAACACTTAGTCTAGCAGGAGAGATATCGGCTCGACCAGGTGGTCGTTGCACCTGTAAATCAAGTAGTTGCAAGCCCAAATCTAGAAGAATAAAACGCAGAACGTATGGCTCACGTCTATAACCGTCACAGCAGATCCTATCCGGGTTTGAGAGCCTGATTCTCCGTAGATGCTGAGATAATTTGTTGCCGAGCATGTATAATTGCCGGTCTGTTCCCTAGAAGAAACTTTTTGCTATTCCGTCACTCCCCAGCAGCTTTCCTTCTCAAATTGTCACCACCTGCTAAGTTTCGCGACCGGTTTCTATAGAATTTCTAGAGAACCAGTAAGATGAACAAACATAAGGAAACCCCACTGTTGTTGTTTAGTTTTGTGCAGTCAAGCAGGAAACCAAACCAGCTCAATGATATAACGTTCCATCTTAATCACCTAGACGCACAAAACCACGAATTATAGGACTACTATTATGCTATAGCGGAATCACACCCATCACACATGATTGACAACATAGCAGCAAATGGTATTTCGAGATTACTCAGATAGCAGGAAACAAAATTGTACCTGGACACGCTTTTCAAAACCAAGATTGGCCCATCACAGATGAAACCTTGTGGTCCACTCCATCTCACATCTGCCGCTTGAGGATTTGCATCCACAGAACACTCAATTTGAAGTCGCTCCCCTTCTCTTGGGTTATACTTCGGCTATAAGTATAATAAACAAATTGAGAGCATACAGAAATCGCACACTTCCAACCGGTTCTTTTGACGTATACACAACACTTCTGCTACGGCTTCCAGTAATACTATAAGAGCACCAGACTCCACTAAAAAATTAACCGCCTATGACAACATGTTGAACTCACCTTAGTTGTCACAACAGGAGCGTATTGCACATTAAGAGTGAGAATAGCACTTCCTTCCCCAACAATGTTACTAGCGCGACATTCGAAATCGCCACTCATGTTACGACTAGCCAACACTGTCCACTTCGAAGCGGCATAAACTTCACCCAGTGCCAAATGCCTCCTAAAGATCGAAATTGAGAAAGGACATGAACTTCAAAGGTTATGAGTCTCACCACTCATAACTTGGAGGATATGGATTTGAGTCAGCATCACAGACGAGGTCGACGTGATGCCCTTCCTCAACAGCGATATCTTGGTCAGGAGATAGCCGCACGCGTGGCTTGAATAGAACCTAAATTGTATACGCATAATTAGCGTAACCCAAATAGGATACAGAATCACCACCCACATTCAATCTAGGCGACCTTGCCTCTTTCGGCTGTTCCAACTCTATAGCCTTATTAGTGACAGCACACACTACGTAAACACCGTTATCTTCAGATCGAACACGAAAGCTTAAACACAGGTTGATCAACATTTACCTCCGCATTGATTTATTGGTTATGCCGAAGGAAATGAGCTAATCAATTGGTTCGGATTTCAACTAATACTCGAAATGGATTGTTATATACAACGATAGATATCTACGCCCATTTAATGAATGGCAAATAGGCATGCAAATTTCGTCAACACAAATGCCGGTTTGCTTAACTAAACATAGAAACACTGGTACGACCCCACGAACAAATGCGCGAAGTAAAGGACTGGATTTAGAATCTTAAAAATGTTCGAGAAAAAAGTTAATTATTAGCCTTTACACTTCGACAGTCATATGTCTTATTCGTCATTAAAAATATGAAAATATTAAGAATAATGTAAAGAAACAAACTGTAGTGTGCTTTCAGACTCGGTCCCACGAAGCAGTGTATTCACATTCCTCTCATCTGCTGTGCTACCGTTTAAGAAAGTCCAACTACAAATCGTTTTTAATAAGTGGAGAAAATCAATGAAATCAATTGTTCGTATTGTAACCTTATTGTAGGAGGTGGACTTCCACCTGTGGAAACACATTTGAACGTAACGCTATCACCGTGGGTAACAGCTTTTGATGGTGATTCAGTGATGATCGGCTCACTTGGCGGGACTGGAACAGCAAAGGTCATCTTAGCATTTCATGATACCTACAGACGTCTTTGTTTGATTTGCCACTGTCTTTCCGTTCGTTTACTTTTTTCAAATGCGATCTTGCAGCTGGGCGATTTTCAACGAAACGGCACCGTACTCGAATTTTCACCTTGCATCACATAGCACACATACCACCTGGTCGGACGTAACCCAGTAATTAGAGATAGAATACAGCCTTGCTAAGCCATATACGACATTCGTTACCTGGGTAATGGCACTTCATTAACTACTGGAGCTTATAAGAGGAATTAGCTGCTGCATGGAGGTGATATTGAGACATAACCTTCCGCAGATAGGCTGCCTTCATTGGAAGAATGGTGTTTTGAGATTTGTAAATCAGCTTTTTTCAACATCATGACTACTACCCAGATAAAACACTATGTGCACGCGCCGCAAGTCATCGAAGTGTTACGGCGCTCACGTGTGTAGATGAAGGCCCTACTAGTCCAATATTAACCTAGTAAGAGCATTCTTTTCGGAGGAATACCATAATTCTTCGATTGCTCGTGTGCATGGAAAATCACTGACGAGGACAGCGATTTCGCGTCGGGCAAGACTGGACTAATTACACATCGGACTGTTGAGCTCTAGATGTTATTTTACCGAGATTGCGACATGCAAGGACGCTGCTCAGAATAGCGAACAATCGACAAGCCCGATAAGATGGATTGCACTTCTTCAGTATTCATAAATATACGCACACAATAACAACAACAGATGTTCATGAACGTGTTAGCTGAATCCTTGTGCATGTGCGTGACAAAAAACTGTAGATCATGTGTAACATTGAAACACGATCAATACTGCAGTGAAATAAAATCAATACACGAATTTAACTCCATCATCAACTTTTCCGATTGTTAAATCTAGAATTATTCAATAAGTACCACTATCGACACAGAATATGGAAGAACAAACCTAAAGCAACAACTTCAATGGGATCCGCTTGGTACTGCTCGGTTTGTTGGCGATCAAGTACGGTGCAGTAATAGGAACCAATCACGGACTCTATCGCAACTTCTTTAAGCTTTAGATCATAGACTCCCTTTGACATATCACCGACTAGTTCGAAATGTACGCTGTCATGCAACTGGTCGCCGATCGATATGTATCTGAACACAGCATCTAAATTGTGGAGAAGGCCGGACTGACGAATAGGTGTCTTGGAGACTGATCACATACACAGTGTTCGTGTGAAAGATTGAGATAGGAGATACAGATTCTAGAAAAACAGTCTAAATAATAGTGAAAATTGGGCAAACAAAAACGAAAAAAACCACTGTCGACGAGGTAATACAGAACTTTTTAAAAAGAAGTTATCATCGTTCTGCAAAGCTTTCATCATTACGGTTAGTTACTAAACATACCTTAGGCTGCCTTTGTTGTACTTTTGCCACTGTACTTGGTATCGGGTTCGATCAGCGAATTTACTTCTTACCGAGCACTTTAACGTCGGTCCTACGCTGTGTGGTTTTACATAGTATGGTCCAGCACCGGGTGTGCTAGCAAATACTCCGCTGTTCTCAATGCAGACTAAAACGTGGAAATTACCATTAAGAACAAAGACCTGGTAGTTTTTGTTCTTGTGTGAACTATGTTATTAGCAATCGATTCAAAGGGTCAGAAAAGGCTATGACAATAGTGCAAACGGCTTAGCAAACACAAGCAAGCGGCCATGGCCAAACACGATGCCGTTTCCTCTTTTTTTTATTTACTTCACTTTTTTCTACCAAAGCGCTTTTTGAAAAGTGTTTTTTTTTCTACGGAATGGTATTCGTCTAAGAAATCTTTGCTCAATCTTTGATCTCTTGATCAGTTAAGAAGAGCGAGAAATGGTCCTTACAGATTATTCGGATGCAATGGATGAGCAGTAGAGCCAAATGCGGCCCCATATTTAGGGAGGAACTCTCCAGCAGTACGTTCCTACAACAAAAGAAATCCAACGATAACCACAACGCATTACTCTGTCATGTTTCACGAGAAAATCAGAAACCGACTTTGATGTCAAACAAACGTATTTTTGTACAAAGCGAAGATGGAATGATAGAACTGGAAATCCTCACAGACCGTTAAAAGATAATAAATAAACGATAGATAGATAATAAACGAATTTCAGCTTGAAAAAGGACTATCATGTCGCTTTAACGGCTAGTGATCTGAGTTGTACAGAAACGATGTCATGCGAAAAGTACAAAAAGAAGGTTCTTAAAAAAGAAAACAAAAGTAAACTTTTTATAAACAAGTATGAAGGCAGGCGTGTGAAGAGAAAGAGAGAGAGAGTTGGATAGATAGCAGAAAGTGCTTAAGTTCTCTTTGCTAGACCAGGTGGAACGAAAGGAAGAAGGAGGGCGCAAAGAGCGCGCGTCCGTGTCGAAGGGTCGGGTCAGCACATCCCAGTTCCACGCGCGGTAATTACCTGCCAACAATACGTCCTCACCTCAGTCCACTTCGCAATTTACCGCCAGATATAAAGAACTAACAACTCACATGAGTGTGGTAACAAATTACTCAACTTACTAAAGACAATGGATGAATTCATGACTAATAAACATTGAAAGAAAGTAGCGATGAACACATTTGCGAAAGTTGCATGCCTGCGATGACATGCAGTATCAAGGTAAATCTCCAAAACTATGAATTCCTCGCCTACAAAAACATGTTTAGGTGGTGATGTACCAATGAAATTTTATGGAGTCCAATTTTACCAAATTCAAGTGAATATTCGAAATGAACGATTCGTTGAGTCTCACGCACTAGGAGACAATTGAATGAAGGTGGCTACGGGGCACTCAAGGACCGAAATGAAGGCGCGGAGTCAAACATGCAATTCGTTCAACTATAGTAGGAAGTTAGAAGGGAAATACTACATACAATTATGCACTTCGGCAGAAAGAATGAAAGAAAAGAAACGATAAAAAGAAAACATGTAGTAGTTCGTCTATAGAGCGAACACTGACAAAGGCAAAAAAGCAGACTATGGGTTGTAAGGCCAGCCTGAGGAAAACATGCAAACAAATATGCGGGATGCTATAGTTTATAAATATATATATATATAAGACGAAAAAAAAGGCAATTGATTTAAAGGGTAAACAGGTATGGAATCAGAAGTACAACCACACACACGCATATATGTTGTGATAAATTGACGAGTTCGACACTCATCATTAGAGCAACGGTAGTGTAACGTGAAGAGGACAAAGTGAGACAGCGATCTGTTGCAGATTCGGGAACTATGCACATGACACAAACAAACAGCGATGATCGAGAGATGAGCGAATAAGATAAATTTCGGAGATTGCGACTAACAGATCAGAAAAGATGCCACAACGATCCCAGCCATAACAGACGACGACATAAAAGACGTAAAACAAAACCATTCGTTCAAAAAAGAGTCGCCCGAATCCAAAAACGCTTAGGTAAGGCGTTCAGTGCGTTGTGTGTCGTTCGTCACCAAAAGAAATGGTTTCATCATTTTCATATGTAAAACATTAGTTAGGTAGAGGTAAAGGAACAAAAATCTGATATAGAGACCGTCCACCAAGAAGATGCTAACCAGTTCATTGATAATTCTATGTTAACGTGCAGCGGAACTTCAACGATTCAACCAGCATTCGATGATTTGTGGAACGGAAACTCGCTCAGGCGGTCAGTGTATTGAATAAAGTCAACAAACGAAACACCGGAGGAAAATATGTGATGAATACGACCGAGCATATGCCGCGCAGACGTTTATGTGAGACTGGCCGTAGCTCTACAAAAACGCCTATGCGCGGAAAATAGTGCAGATTTAAGACAAATCGATAACCGATCGATAGCACTGCTAGAAATTGACCACCGTCGGTTTTCTCATCGAAATATATCGTGAAGCACTGCACGGGTATATAAAATAACGACAACAACTACACTCCAACAATTGACATTGTTGCTATGAACTTCAAGAGATGAGGAGTTGAGGAATTGTTTTGTGAAAACGATTCCTTTCGGAGCATGGTCAACCAATTCGGGTATATGATTTTTACCGATATTCATTACGCTTGGAATTACCGTGATCATAAAAAGAACGAGAAGTTTCGAAGTAGAGGTATTGTGGTAAATGGTTACATTAACAACTTGGAGAAGGAAATGAGTAGATAACTTGGGTAGAAATACACAATTATTAAGAAAAATTGCAGTGATGGTAGTTTGGTGTTAGACGATCGCATCCGAGCACAGTTTAATGGGTATTAAGCATATGAGGTTATTACAATCTGCCATTCACTTAGCAGAAATCGTGAAGTCCGCAAGAATGGGTGCCAAAGTCGATGGTTTACGTTGTCACTTAAAAGCAAATGGTATGAATTCGTGAATAATCCTAAAAGTAGAGACCGATGGTGAGAAGACAGTTCAATGGACAGGTGATGGGTAGAATAAAAGAATAATCATTTAATAGCACGGCGACCGATGAGGGCTGTTCATCCGAATCCAAGTTAGTGTATTACTAGGAAGTGGATCTTGGAACAGAAGCCGAAGCACACGGTCAAGTTCTCTACAGCTCATAATTACTGGATTAGAGATAGACTCTGCGGATGTGTCCCACAACGGACCGTGTATCATTGAAACTGTTCGCTTTGTCATCAACTGAGGCTGAATAAAAAGAAAAGCATTGCTGTTTTCACAACAACTCACAGTAAGTATCAGCAGAATGTTATAGACTTCACCCGCCTCCATATGATCATTAATCATGAGTGGTGTTATTACTGCTTGCTGGTCTCTAAAGGCTTCCCTGGGGTACACTTAAACGGACGGAACAGATTGATGTTCAGACGTGATAGGACAAAGCGCTGTCACTTGGTGAACCATCGATAATCACAGATTAACACAGGCTTTCCCACGGGGTTGCATTGGAAAGAAGAATATCGAGCGCGATTTCATTTCTCTATGATCTCTTCTTATGTACCTATACGAAGATTTCATAAGACTCCTGTCATAAGCTTATCCAAAAGCAAAGACAAGTAGCTTTTCACTAGCATCCGGAAGAAATATCTAGAAAAAAGAAACATGCTGAACAAAATGTGCAGTTACATGTTCCGTAATCCTGCTGGACACTGAGTTGCTGGGCGATCACATTAGCGGGTAAATAATCGTCTTCTGGCTGAGTATGTCTCCGTGATCTTCAAGTGGCTTCCTCAACCAGAATTATGAGACTGGTACGACCACAACATTTACATACGGAAGAATTCGTTGAGCGACGTACGCTATATGCATAAATATGTTCTCACGTGATATTGGAGAGGAAAATTTCTCAACATGACCTGTTATTTTAATTGCAGCATGTACTGATGTTATCCTAACGAATAAACATTGGCGACTTGGGGTGTTCAAGTTTCATTGAGATAATATTGGAAGACAAATTGCGCTCCTAAGTTTAAGACTAGATAGGATTTCATTATTTTGTTGAAAAATTGTATAATGGATTATGTAATTCTTTGTTTTCTTGTTGAGCAAACGCGAGGTGTTACTTTTATTCTTCATTCACGAATAAGTTGACGTCTCGGCGGATTTCGCCTTACTCAGAGCATGGAAAGGTCAAGTTAATAGCAATCTAATCGGCCAAACACCTCCATAACCAAACAAGGAAAACGCTAAACTAAGATTTTAATCACACTGAGCACAGCTTTGCACAGTCACCACTTTCTATGAGGCTTCCACTGAGTATGTCGCATGAAGACCAACCGCACAGAAATCACATGGAAGTGTAATGTGCCTTCCCATGAGAATAACAGGCTTATATAATGTTCAATATCACGCGTGATAATGAGGCATTATTTTCAGCGGTTCATTTCCGAATTTCTGGAATTAATCCAGAACGCCTCGGGAGTTTTGCGCGCTTGTGTTCTCGATTCCTGTGCGAGGATCGTTACACTTACTTCAAAGTCCTCCCGTTATGTCTCTGGGTCTATGCGTGCTTAGTGGGGTATTTGGCGTACGTTTACGACTAAGTGTTTTTTTATGCGGACACAAAGGGGTTTACCCGTTTCGCCAATGTATTCGTCACCACACGTCTTACAGGAGATCAGATAAACTATACCCGAGCTCATGCAATCACCGTCTCTACCACTAGGGCAAATTATGCAATTTTGCGTTGCACATAGACGGTCATATAGGCGGTTATGAACTAGCTGGCGCCTAAGATTACTCGGTGGCATTTCAACCACGTTTACCGAATTCTCTAGACTCGCCCTTCTTAAGCAACATCTTATAGCTGCACTTACATCATTTGAGATGAACGGTAGGATAAACGGGACCTTTTTATTGTTAGAGTTGTCGTTTGGGGGCCTCCGATTTCTCCTACACCTATCCTGAGCTACAGCTTCGTAGCCATTAGAAACGGCTATTTGCCGTGCCAAGTTCCGGGACTCCTCTCTCTGCTCTCTACCCGTGCACACGTTGGTTGTATGCGCTCTTTTCGTGGGATAGAGGTGAGAAGAGAGGTAATGTACCAAGATGTTTTTACTACTTGGTTTTCGGTACCACTTCGTAAAGTAGCCATTTTCTGACAGGTTAATTTGGACGTTCAGGAATGGAAACCATTTTCCTTCCGGTTTCTCTCGGATGAACTTGATATACTCTGACTGTTTATTCAGCATATTTATTTATGTGATCTTATAAACTCATCTTCTTAAGCTGACGCGAGGTTGGTACAGATCTTCGTTGTCGTTGTTTTTGATGTTATTGAACAATGGCTGACGTTTCGGCGACTTCGCCTTCCTCAGAGAGTCCAGCACGTAACATCACGGCTCTAAAGAAGGCGAAGTCGCCGAAACGTCAGCCATCGTTCAATAACATCAAAAACAACGACAACGAAGATCTGTACCAACCTCGCGTCAGCTTAAGAAGATCAGTTTTTAAGATCACATAAATAAATATATCAACTATCTATGCCGAGGTTCATGGAAAGTCGGTCTTTCGAGTTATTAAGAGATGTTTATTCAGCAACTCGAAAAATTTGTCCAATTCCTCTTGTGCTGAGCAAAGGACAAAACAGTCATCTATATATCTACAGTAGAGTAGCGGCCCGAGATCGGTCACCGGTGCTTCCACCTTAGACATAAACGCTATGGCAAGACTTGGTGCCAGTCGTTGTCCCATTGCCAACCCTCTTATTTGAGCGTAGTACTCTCTGGACCATCCGAAGATTAAGCAGCTCAGCCATTCTTTTAAGAGTGCCATCAACTACTCTATCTCAAAGCCATACATGTTTATTCTTTCTTGGTGTTGTACAAGGAATTCGAATATGGCTTGCATTGTGGAGTCATTCAACACGTTTGTGTAAAGGGCAGTAACGTCGAAGGACTCCATCACGCACGCGCTGTTGGGCTGCGCAGTACGTAGACGATCCAGAAACATCTGGGTATTCGTAAGATGGGCTGGAATGTGTTTCAACAACTGGTTAAATATTAGGGTTAAAAACCACGTTATCCTATCCGTTGGCCCGTCTACACAGCTAATGATAAGTCTAACCTTAAATAATAATGGTTCGGTAGACGCAAGATCATCGCTGGATACTAACTTAGTTTATAGTTTTAAGTTTTTATAAGCAAGTACAAGACGGGACATGTTGGTAAGTCAACTTTTAGTTGAGAGATAACTGATGGTTTTAAACCAGCAGCCCTTGCCATTTTGGCCCATTCGTGGTTCAATTTTCGGTATTTACTTTTGAACTCCTTCTCAAATGATGGGCGATAAAGCGAAGCATCTTCAAGATGCTTTTTCGTTATCTCCACATCTAACTGATGGGAAATTACAACAAACTCTCCACCCTTATCACTAACGGATAGTCTCATGTTTTTCAACCTTATCAGCTCTCGTACCTCGCATACCACGTTTTTGCACTTCAGTGAGGTTTAAGCTGTATCTTTTCGCACGATAGTAATTAAGGACTTTGAGAGTTTCATTCGTAAACATCCGAAATTTAACAACAACTTCATTATTGGGCTCTTGTTGTCTAAAAAACGGTTGAGGAAATGGATTATGTGTTTCCAACTAGACGTTAATCAAATGAACAAGTTCTTGTGAGAGATGAGAAGTGTTAAACGATTACACACCGACGTCAAGGCGAGGTAATAAAATCCACTATATAGCCAGCAAACATAGACCAAATACCCCGCTAGGCACGCATAGGACCCAGAGACATAAAGGGAAGGACTTTGAAGTATGTGTCACGATCCTCGCACGCGAATCAAGAACACAGGCGCGAAAAACTCTCGAGGCATTCTGGATTAATTCCAGAAATCCGGAAATGAACCGCAGGGAAGAATGCCTCATTATCACGCGTGATATGGGGCAGTATATAAGACTGCTATTCTGATGAGTGGGGCACATTATACTTCCATGTGATTTCTGTGCGGTTGGTCTCTACGTGACATACTTAGTGGAAGACTCATAGAAAGCGGTGGGTGTGCAAAGCTGTGTTCAAAGTGATTGAAATCTTGGTTTGGAGCTTCTTTGTTTGGTTATGGAGGTGTCTGGCCGAGTAGATTACCATCAACTTGACCTTTCCATGCTCTGAGGAAGGCGAAATCCGCCGAAACGTCAGCTTGTTCGTGAATAAAGAATAATAACACCTCTCGTTTGCTCAACAAAAATACGAAGAAAATCCACTATGTTATCGAAGAGTGCCAGACTGTACAAACAAAGATGCTTTGATTAGGAGTGACATTTGAAAGGGTGATGGTCGAAGAGTTGACCGAGGTCAGCCCATAGTACCCTGACCAAGCGAGCTTTGTTCCGCACCACTAGTCTTTGGTGATCGACAGGTCAAACCAGCAGAACTGACATACATATTGAGGTCGCACTAAGGTGAGAAATTCGTCACGCTCAGAAAGAGCACCCAAATGCGAATTGTGTTGCAATATTTCCAACTTTGCTTATACCTCTTTACAACACTAAATAGGCGCTCACAGGATTTTATTAATGAAGAATTTCTTAGCAACGTGATTTAGACACGCGTAAAACAACAAGTTAGCATTATTTGGGTTGTCTGTCAATTATTGTATGTGGCAAAGAAACGCCGGTGAGAAGAGGGACCATGTGAAAAATGGCATGTGTTTCTTGGATTGTTGAACGTAAGACGTTCACTAGATAAAAAAGCTTCCTTGAATACGTTTCCGATGCCCAGTAAAAACGACAGTAAGACGTCGGACGGATCAATACAGTCTTAACACATTTTCGCTGCTTGTTAGCTCTTAGGCTTTAAGACAATAGCTACGCAGAAACGATGTAATGTACAACAGAAAAACATACTTCGTTCTAGATGTCATTTAGATGCCACTATAGAACGCTTCGATCAGATTTCAACAAAATAGGAGGTACTTTCTAGGAACAATAAAAACTACTGCTTAGGGAAAAATGCTCAACTTGCTGAAGTGTATTATTAAAATTACTATACGCTTAATAGATTTATAGATATCAATCGGTTATTATAGAATGACTACAAAGTGTTGAATATTGGCATAATAGGCATGGTCTTGATAACTTATAGTCAAACCACAATATCTTAATTTTTATTTACTGCCTATTCTTTTTTTCATGACAGCGTGCTATGTGAAATTCAACCATGATTCCGAATGCAGTTTCAGTTTAATGTGGTTCGAGGCTGATTTGTGCTGCCCAGGTCGTTCTCGCTGATATTTTATTGCCGACAGTACAGGAATAACAACGCTAAGAGAAAGGCAAAGCATAAGGTTACAGTTGGGATGGTGAATAGCAAGTGAGCCCTCGGAAAGGTAACTGTGGGTTTGAAGCCAACCTAAGGTCCTGGGTTTTGATCATTTCCCATAATCGTTGTGCTCATAGTTAAAATTTCCTCGATTTCATTTACGTGTAGAAGTACATTAGATTAAACGAAAGTCTTCGCCAAGTTAGGCAACACTTCTTTCTTCTAAAATGCCTTCGAGCAATTCATTTTTCTAATTAGGTGCGTTTAATGAAAATAAAGATTTCACCAAGAACGAGTTTGACATTTTTCGTACGCATGCATTTTGTGAACTCGTTGTAGATTACACCGTATTCTGCGTTGTCAATCCATGGTGAACTTTTTGCTCGTAAATACAGGACCACTAGAATCTTCGAACATCTTTCAAATGAAGTCTATTCATAACGAAATTTCAGTACTTCCAACATTTATACGGTATTGTAACGGATAAAAAGGCAAATGGCCCCGTGATGATTAATCCCTCAGAAATGCACCAAGCATTCGACTTTATCAAGCATTCGACTAGCATTCAAGAAGTCGCCGAAACGTCAGCCATCGTTCAATAACATCAAAAACAACGACAACGACAACGACAACGAAGATCTGTACCAACCTCGCGTCAACTTAAGAAGATCAGTTTATAAGATCACATAAATAAATTTATCAAGCATCGTTAGAGCTTAATGAGTGCAAACCTGGCTTGCACATTAACTTGGGGTAGCCTGCAAATGTATCAAGTGGTCCTAACCTTTCAGACAAGTCTGGGACCAGTTTGCCGACCCTGGAGGAATGGAAGGTCTGGCTAGTTTGTGGAGCGGCATCGAACCAATGACTAAATTTGTTTTACATGACGCTTATAAGCACTGGGTTACACTTACCTTTACACGCTAGTGCGCTCTTTATTTTAGTAGTGCCTATTGAATCAGTGATCACTATGTCACTCAATTGCAGCGGTCGGTACCAAAACTCTGGGGTCATTTTTTTTTTGCCAATGAATAGTTCTGCAATGATGGCTTTTAATAAATTGAAAAAGAGTGGGAAGTTTTTCCAGAAGAATTTCTTGAACGGTGATAGAAGGTGTAAAATCTAAAAGGCTGTAAGGTTGCAGTGAAAGCTGCTCTTCGTACAATGACTAGTTAATCAATAGTTTTGGAACAGTAGGGCCCAATTTTGTATTGCGGGCACGCTAGACGGCCAACATTAAAAATTTTGGCGGTGAGATTCTTCATGATTAACAAAGACAGGTCATTCATGTATTCAAATGGAAGCAAGAAAAATACACTTTAAAGAAAGCGTGGACTTTTAGACCCACCACCAATATACTCTTGAAAAGTCAAGCACCTAAGAAGTTAAAACTTGGGAGGGTTTTAGAAGAGACTTCTCACAGTACTACCATGTATTCATATAAAGACTTTACAATACTTCCTTACTTTTCACTTTGCTTAATACTCACGGCAGTCTGCATTTAATGTTATGCATAGGTGGCCGGAAAAAGTTTAGCATACCGTATTTCAATAAACATATCTCAGCTCATGGTTTACATCATGCCCTGAACTGAAGACCGTTGGTTCTACACTTTACTGACAATTGACAACATGTTTTCTTGTTAGACTGCAACACAATTGTAATTTTCTGGAGTCCACAGATAACCTTCTTCCCTACTTTTGTCTTTCTAGCTCGGATCTCAAGCAGTGAGGCAATCGAAAAAGCGGAGTTTCGTCAAGCGCACAGATTAAGTCTGCGAATGCGTCGGCAATGTAGGCAACTGCTGCGCCTGCATGAAAAACTAAGTATCTTTTTACACAATTACGTAAGAACTAAAACCAAAGTCGTTTCTACAAGCTTTTCAAGTACTGAGGCCTTCAAGGAGGCGAATTATCGGAAAGTTATCGGCAGTTTTTGAAGAGACAGAAAACTTTGCCAATGTATAAAAACTCTGGTTTTGAAAAGTTTTGAATCGTTTTTTGGAAACTCTTACCTCAACGAAGTAGTCCTGAACGGTGGAAACACTGTAGGAGGATTTAGCGCGTACTACTAGAAAAAATCTCCTTTGACCAATCTGTTGTTGTCGGATTTCGTGAGAAAATGTGAAAAAAACCGATCCACATACACTCGCAAAAAAATGACAACTTCAACACGATATACCAGGAAATTCTCGATTTATGAGCCATATATGTCTCATGATTTTGTGAGTTTGTTAGTTAAGCGCTCTTTCCAAAGCATTTTACCTCGTTCCAGACAACCACCTTGGACGGAACGAAATAAGCAGCTTAAGTAGAGAAATCTGGAATCTGCTGACTTTCCAACTATTGCCACTGTCAAAGCAATTATGTTTCTCAATGCCGTCTTGGTGACACGAGTAGATCAGCTGCGATTATGCCGGCAAGATCAGGGTTTGACTACGTCTCATAGTGGTCATGCCTACCATCTTCCCAAAGTGAGCACAAGGGTAGGAGACTGAAGAAAACTTCCTCCGATCCAGAAAAGCCGGTGACCGCCTTCTGAGAAGATCTATAAGTGTCCTAGCACGGCAATCTCATGATTGTTGTAAGAAACGCCTCGACTAGTATTCAACGATGTTCATAAAGGAGACCAGAAACTCTTATAGAAGAGCCGGATCCACATGTTCCGTACATCATCGTAGAATATAGATAAAGGGAAATGGTTCTAATGGAGGAGGTTCTGGAGTCCGCAAATAATCGATCTCAGGTCGTGTGAAATCAAAACTAAATGAAATGTCGAGGAGTGTATTGCGATTACGAACAGTTGTAATCGCTTTGTGTTAAGAACTATACACCTTAGCAAAAGTTCGTCATAATTGTTTTTATGTAGACAAGTCTTCAACAGATGGAACCAACTGTAGAATTTCTCCCTAGATCCATTCGAAATCTTCAAATTTGTGTGAAATGTTATGGTCATTAATTTTCGATGAAGTGGTTAAAAGTGTCAGCGGAAAAGCTAACTATTTACATTGTATTCAGTTTGTTTTTCTTTATTCTAGTTAAATTGGGCAGTTCGCCAGAATCCCTTAGAAAACGAAAATGCATGTGACTATCTACTCACATACCTTTTCAGTGGAAGAATGTATCACTTCATTACAAGCAATGAAGCTTAACCACTGTGATGTGGGAACAGCGGTCCAAATCCGAGCGTTTTCAGGCAACATTTTTCGTGCGAATGATTCTCTTAAGACTATTGAAACATGTTTTCTGGTTGATAATATAGCTCGAATGAAATATTAGACGAGGTTTCCATGAAACGACAAGACTTGCATTATACAACTAACCATAAGGCACTCGAAAAAAAAACAGCGAGTTCGTCACAAAACAACGACTTACCAACAAATTCCATCCGAGAGGTCGTTCTGAGGGTGTCCTCGTCTATATATCGTTCAGCGCTAAGATCCTTGATTCGCAAACCGGTTTGCTTAACGTTGTCTAGCTCTTTGTGTTAATGGAAGGTCAAAAACTAACTCTAGATAGGTAAAACTAAGTTTATTTGTTTTGTATGAAACTTTCTTCAGGAATAGTATACAGTATGACAAAAATAAATAATAATAAAACAGTAAATTAATGCCAAAAAAACGTTAGTTCTGTTCTCTATTTATAGCAACCATTCCAAAAGTATGTAGTCGCAGATTTTTTGAGCACTAAATAGTTATAGACAAGGAGTAGGGCTTATAGAATATAATCGAAGAGAGAAGTTATTGTGAAAGCTGTCCTTCCTTTCGAGTTCAAACTATCCGTGTTACTGATCAGTCATAATTCATTCTTAATTTCTGGCTACAGACTAAAAAGCGATTATCTTAAACGTAGGGTCGGATAGCGTAAGATATGATTTTTATTATACATAAGAGTTGCTCAATAATTTCCAGTTATTGGATGGAAACTTTCCCAGGTCACTTTGAGGAGATTTTTAGTAGTGCTCCTGTCGATGATTTCGACCAGAACATGCACACGAATATAAGGTACCTATGGTCACCGCATAAGTCGTTCTCTATATGATTGAAAACGCAGAAACTTATTAAGCTGGAACAACGACGGATTAGTAGCAGTACCTCCAATGTTTATGAGAAATCCATTAGATATGAAGCGAACAACAGTTTTTAGAACACCCAGAATCGAGAGTCGTTTCAATTAGTTTAGAAATCGTTCTTAATGTGATATTCATGAGTATGTCCGAGTTCGTCATGACGGAAAAAATATCCTTTCCAACCTTTAAGACGATTGTTTTCCAGCTTTTAAAAAATACACTGCATTTAGTCCTTTATGGGAAAAGAGCAGAATTTCAGAGAATTGACCATAAATGGAACAGTGATCTACATGGCGCTGAGACGGGGATTGTTCGAAGATTCGTTGCTTTACAAGATTAGCCGACTTATGACGTAGTAATCAGCATCCAACGAAGATTAAGAATTCTATTTTCAGCATTATTACTCACCTGTATCATCTGTAATTTCGATAATTATAGAGGAGCTTCACCAGGCTTCGGTGAAATCCCATTTTGATTCCTCCGCCTACCAAAGCCACCGAATGGTAGCCTTGGACACGAACACCACTTTCTATAATAACCTATTGTTTCGCATTTTCTGACGTGTGGACATAATTAAGTACATCGACGACCTCAGCAGTGGGTGCTGGGTATGCTCAAAAGTAGTTGCAAGCATATCTCGAACGTGGGGCTCCATTGATTGATGTGAAACCGCGTCCCACTTACTTCTCAATTACTAGATAGCTGACTTTTGAAGAAAAGATGTGTGGAATTAAACATGCAAGCACATTCACTCATCAAAGACTACACGTGCGGAAAGTGTAAATTAATCAGATGCCCAACACTGAGTTACACGCTCTGAATTCACCTGTGCCTCTCCCAAAATAGGTAATAGCTCTTGCTCCGCGTCTAGCTCTCCACCAACATATATGATTAGGAGACATTATGTAGTGTCGTGTTCTATCTCACTGTAATTTTCACCTTACAGTTCTACTTTGTTAGTGATTTCGAGAACAACTGTTTAGTGCGGATCCTCAGTGTTCTGTGTGTATTTTCATGCTTTTGGAAGACTCTTGTGTGCTGTGAAAAGAAAAAAAAACTCACCCACCATAAAACCACGATTTGCTTGGTAATCGGTTTTGCAACATATATCGCACATGTTTTGGTGTTTTTCAAACAACCTTTGTATTCTAGGCATTTTATGCGATAGCCATGAATGATAAAAGCTACACTGTACGAAAATAGACATTTAAAGGCTAAAATCATGTCGAAGGATTACGAATTTTACCTCACTTCCAACTAATTCTTTCTAAAAGATGAACACAAAAAAGTTGATGACGTTGAAGATAATGGTTCGTCTTTTTGTTGAATAGTCCTTAGAAAATGAATCACAGAATAAAGCGAAGGTGATAATGGTGGAGTGAGGGGTAACCGCTAAAGATGTCTAGTGCTTTGCGACAACTACATCTTTGATAGCAGTCAACCTATGGTGGGCTTGCAGTTTTTGTCTCTATGCAAGGAACTAAACACATTTATGCGAACTGTTTATAACTGACATTTAGAATACCAGAACGATAAGAAGCAATATCTTGGGAACTGATGAAGAGGTGAAAACACTCTACCACCAAGTAGAAACTGTTCCACTGCATAACTTGAGAGATTAGTGGACTATTCTTAGACCCTGTCCCACTGAGTCCAAGGCAACGACAAAGGACGATTTGAAAAACTGTTGGATCATCTTCTTTTAGCAAACAATGCTGCGAGCTACAAAGGACACGATAACATGTACAAAATAAGACCATTCGTTGAAGCTGTCAACAGAAAATGAGAGTTAGCTTACAGAATTTTGCCAAGGGCGTTTGCTTACTGAGAGTTCCTCATGTTCTATCGAAAGATAGTTGTATTCTACCAAAACACCTCACATAAAAGGCAGAAATACTGGACCAAAATACCTCATTTGTTTAGTGAAGCTCTCTCTGCCGCAGTATCTGAAAGGTAAATTTTTCAAAAATTTTGCACAGTAAAATAAATTTATTAGTAAATTTATTAAGGTAAATAAAACCTGTGCTAATTCCAAGGTTAAGTGCAAGAACATTGATGAGCACATATAATGCAAGTATTGCAAAATATGTTGGTAATCCCCTTGCTACAGACCACACTGCCCCACTAAATGCGGGTTGAAAGTAACTGAAAACGCGACATATAAGTTAGTATTGTAGGTTTAACAAAGGATAAAGCATTTGGTGTAAATCAATCCCTATTTGATGCGCCATTCATTTGACTTCAGCAAGAATCGCAAGGGGCTTTTGAATGCATATCAGGCCAGCATAATTACTTGTGGTGGGCTTCTTATGCATGAAATCAGCACTGCTGAAATACCGACACTACAAGCTAATGCGCGAGGTGTTACAGTGATTTCGCTTTTGTCAACATGTTACGAGTAAAGGCGGTCCTTATATTTGAGAGTTCAGATGTCTGGAACCGATCAACTTGAAGGTGTATTTGATTGGATCTTACATGGCAAATGTTTTTTTACAAAGAAAATTCCTCATACAATAACTGGTATTTCGTTAGTCATGGTTTTGATGAATAAAGCGGTTGAGGTTTGAAATTCTCACACCAAATTGCTCAGCTTCTTGACCATTCCAGCTGAACATGAAGCATGTGTTTGTTTACCTCAGAATCGACTCTTTACTGAATGAAGTTCGCAGACGTTGGAGATGTTCGCTCTTTTTCTTGACTTCGTGGAAATACTTCCTCGCAGTATCTCACCGATTTCCAGGGCACTATAGTTTATCATTCCAATTGAGCTGAACGGGAAAGTTGTCTTGGCTTTTTTAGATGGGAACATAGGTTTAGTAAATGTTTCGATGTTTCACCATTGTTCAACATATGCAGATCGTCTTTTCATGGTATGAAGCGATAGGGAAAGGATCATATGAAGATCAGGACAAATTTCACAAGTGATGATCGTTTTGCTTCTCGTTCCTTTCAAACAGCACTCATCTGTTGACTTTTTGTGACTTTTAAAATAAGATGACGTCTTCCGGAACAGATATTTTGTTTAGGATCACCTATCCTGTTGTAATTTACTTTAATTGACATTTTCGAGTGCTTATCAAGATGGAGGAGAATCGTGTCTAACTCTTGTCATCTATACCACTCTGGCCTTCAATGTAAAAAATTTGGAACTATTTTGTGCCCTTCGATCTTTAGAATTCTCTTGCTAGTTGTGTGTTGCAAATCCTCTCTTGCATTCTTTACCTTCAAATTCAAATTTGCAGAGAAAATTGTTCAAATTTCTTCTTTACCTAATTTTGTTTCAGTAATCCAGAGCACAGTATAAATGAACATAAAGGCAGACACCACGACTCAACAAGAAATTTTCCATCTAAACTAAAGTGTAGAAGGTTCACGAATGGAAGTCCGAATTGGCAAGAAAGGTGTTTGAAACTTTCATGCCGTAAAATCGACGCTGTAAGCTGGATTAAGTAAAACTGAATGGAAAAAAATAGAGTGCATAATTAACGAGAAACAATTACGGCTTTAATCATCGACTCAAAAGCAGCATATCCTAGCTTTAATTAAGATTAACTGCTCTGAGTTAGCATATCTCAACTTATAAACTGATCTTCTTAAGCTGACGCGAGGTTGGTACAGATCTTCGTTGTCGTTGTCGTTGTTTTTGATGTTATTGATCGATGGCTGACGTTTCGGCGACTTCGCCTTTCTCAGAGCCTGGACGTATTTTATATTAGAATATTTTTATTATTCGGTGGAAAGAAAGGTTAAAGTGTTAATGAAGATCAAACTCTCAAACAGACGCCATATTGAACAGAAAGACCACTCACCGTGATGTTACGTGCGGGACTGGCCCACAGGTAGTTCACGGGAGCAAGACACGCCCCGGGGTCAAAATATCAAATCGGCATAGAACCCAGTTAAGCTATGGCTGTAGTTGAAATCACAATGTTTAACGTTTTGCTATTTCGCTTAGTAACCTGCCATGAAAATTATAGAAGGCAGAAAACAAAACGTTAAACATTGTGATTTCAACTACAGCCATAGCTTAACTGGGTTCTATGCCGATTTGCGCTCCCCAGATCAACCCCGCTGACGGGTGATTGCTGTGGCAAAAAGATCGATAGAAATAGCTGAGAGACGTGCGAAACAAAGGACCCGCATGGTGTGGTGGTGAACGCGTTACTCCCCGGAAAGGATAATAGCGCGTTCGTTCCCCACCATAGACTCTTGCTTGTTTTTCTCGAGGAAACCAAAGATAGTTGGGCTATAAAGTTTTTAGGTGTTTACCCACCACAAGTAGTTTTCGACTTTTTTAAGTGTAAGTGAAATTCCTTGCATCCACGGGTCGCCCTCAAATGAGGGATCTCGAGCCGGTTAGTCGCGAGGCAACTTGACGCGTCCCCAGGTGGCGGATAGCGGGTTAATCGAGGACCAAGAGCGACTTTGCTTTCCTAAGACGCAGGTGGATATAGGGGATGGACTCCGCGTTTCTGTAGCGCTGATTTGGCACATACTTTCTGTATTTGGTAGGTGTATTCATGCATGCGTGTGTGGGTGCGTTCTTGCTATGCGGATTGCATTCTACGAGTCAATTCGGCCAAAAGCCTGCAATCAAGTGACTGGGAAGTGTAAGGGAGGCGGTTAGGAGGCGCCTCCAACAAATAAGCTTCATCTCCGCTCTGGAAGAGCCTGGCAAGCTACCCGTGAGCACACCCAGATCCCACATTCAGAGCCCAGCAAGCTATTGGTGGGTATCAAAAAAATACTAAACACAGAAAAAATGGACGGACCTCATTCCCCTGACTCCGGAGGAGCCTCCAATTTCGCAGCGTTGGGTAGGACGATTACGGAGAGGCTGCTAAAATTTCAGAGCCAATGGAAGCTGGGTGTTTTCCAAAGAACTATGGTGACGATCTGTACCTACAATGGACGTACACTTGCATCTGAGTCCTCGATAGAAGACTTGCTCATGCAAGCAAGAAGGATAAAGTACGATGTCATCGGCCTGGCCGAAACGAGAAGACGCCACTTATTCAACGCCATCTATGACACCGGAGAAGAACTGTTCCTCGGAACATACTACAGTGGAGGAGTCGGCGACCTCGGCGTTTTCGTCAACACAAGTTTGTCCATGAACATCGATTCATTCGAACAACTTACAACCTGAATCGGACGTCTACGATTAGGAAGATGTGGATCAATACCGGCTTTGACAATTTTCGTCGTTTACGAGCCAACATCAAACTATGACGAAAAAGTCGAAGCGTTCTATATGGACTTGGTGAAGTTTAACAGAGAAGACCACATATTCTTCTAGGTCATCATTGGAGATTTCAACGCAAAGATTGGACCAAGAAGAACGTCCGAAGAAAGTCACATTGGAACCCACGGATTAGAATGGAATGAATAGCGTGAGCGGCTCTCTGAGTATATCATGGCGACCAAGACAATCCACGGTAACTTGCAATTCCAGAAGCCCCATCCTCAGCACTGGACGCGGGAGTCTTCCAATGGAAGGTACCATAACAAAATAGACCACATCATAGTAAATAGATTTATAGTTTGCATAGTTTAGATTTGTAGTTTGCATAGTTTTGCCTAACCGATGTCGCTCTTGTTTCAAAATTCTACACGGGATCAGACCATCGTCTCTGCGGAAAGGAGAAAAGGCCACCAAATTCCAAAACCAGAGTCCCAGAACCAACGCAAACTGGGACTTATTCAATTCATTAGTTGGCTGTTGGAAAAATTCCGCTGTCGACAACATCGACGAAGAATACGATCGGCTCCCTAAACATCTTCACGTTAGCGCTATGAAAGCTGAAACTTTGAAAGTCACCAAGGGACGTCGTCCTCCAGAAACATTCGAGCTGTTGCGCCAGCGTGGAATCGAACGAGCTGCAAGCAACCGCGGACTAACGTCCGAACTTGCAAAATAAGCAGACAGGCGATAAAAGAAGATCTTAAAAAGATAAGAGCAGCAGTAATGGTCGAAGCTGCAGAGACTCGGAAAACATTCGTAAAGCCCACCGAAGCATCGCCAATTACAAGACCAAAATGATTGCACTCCGGCACCAAGACGGAATAGTTACAGCGTCCTGAAAGGCGATGGAGGAAATCATTCACGAATACTACTCAGATCTCTTCGATAGCCACGTTCACCTTCCGTCATATAAAATAAAGAAAGATGGATATGTTGTACCACCGGTTCTTCCTTCCGAAATCCGATATGCCATTTTGACGGTGAAAAATCGAACAGCACTAGGTCCGGACAGGATAGGGCTGGAACACCTGAAGAACCTTCCGCCAGTCCTCGTAAACACACAAGCTCGGCTCTTTACACGTTACCTGTTTGAATGCAAGGTTCCTACTAAGTGGAAGACCAGCAAGACCGTGTCATTGTTGAAGAAGGGTAACCTACACGATATCGGCAACTATTGCCCAATATGCTTGCTGTCTGTCGTCTACAAACTTTTCACTCGAGTCTAACTAGCTAGCTAAAAAGGATTGACAGAACACTGGACGAAGGGCAGCCACGTGAGCAAACAGTGTTTCGAAAAGGATTTAGTACGATGGACCACATCCACTCGGTAACATTTCTTACTGAAGTATCGCGGGAGTACAAAAGAGCGCTCTGTCTCACTTTCATCGAATTACGGAAGGCCTTTGATTCTGTTGAGATAGAAGCAGTCTTGGAAGCCCGTGAAAGTCAAGGAGTCCCTACTCACTACACAAAGATTCTTCGTGAGCTGCACAAAATTTCACAGTCAAGGTATCACCATTATACAACAATATTAACATCGACGTCAAAAGAGGAGTTAGGTAAGGCGATACCATCTCGCCAAATTATTTACCGCCACATTCCAGAATGTCATGCGATCATTGAAATGGGTTAATATGGGAGTGAAAATCGATGGTCTGCAGTTACGCCACTTTCGCTTTGCTAATGACACAAATATGTCGAGGATGTAGTGAAGAGAACAGAGGACACCTGGCTTCGTTCCCTCATTTTCGACTGCATTATACTTCCTGCCTTGAAGTATGCGTCAGGAAGCTGCTCGCTGCGTAAGTAGGATGAAGGATCACTTGGCGTCATTTAACGCGCAATAGAATGGACGGTGCTAGGAGTATCCCGTGTCACGCAGGTAAGGGATGGGATCCGAAGCTTCGACGTGCGTCAACGATCAAAAATCAAAGATACCGTTTCTGTACACCAAACAGTCGAAGATAAAGTGGGCCGGACACGTAATGCGTATGAATGACAACTGATGGACAGGAGCCGTTAGTGACTGGATTCCTCGAGATGTCAACCGTACTGCAGGAAGACCACCGACCCGTTGGTTAGAGCTCTTCACGAATAGCCTTGAAGAAAGATATGATGCTCGACGAATCCCTAGAGCGAGCAGAACCCACTGGGTTACTCTTGCACGCGACAGGGAAAATAGAAGATTTACTGGCACCAGCTCAAGTCACTCGACAATCAGCGGGACCACACGTGATACAGGTGAAGTGAAATTTCTTGCATTACGACTCGAATTCTTCCAGAATGTCAACGATTTCCTTGATGTAAGCTGCAGGACTGTTAACTTGCTGGAAAAGTATGGGGTTCTAGTGGTTTTTGTTTCAGTTAATAAATTCTACTAGGAGCTGGGATATATTTGTATAAAGTTGATGGGATATATTATTTACGACCAGGTACGAGTCATATTTGATTAGCATTCTCAATACCTATAGGTGTCACACTGGCTTCACGAGAGTGGCTGGCGTCTTGTTTTCTTTCCAGTGTTTGTTATAACACATAGAACTTTTTTTACGTTTTTGTTATTAATTAATAGCCACTAGGACACAGACACATTGGGTGTTGGCCGGAAAAAGTTTTGCCCTGCATTTAGAAATATAAAAAAATTTATACATTTCAATGCTGCACATGAACAACAGGTGTGCCATCCATGTATTGTGTAGTTATACAAGATTATTTTAATGCTAGTTGCTATAGTGAATGAAATCAGCCGTATAGAGTACAAGGGTCTAGAAAATAGTAAAATATATACCAATAAGTTGCGAAACACTTGGATTTGCTGACAGTAATGTGTTTGTATAATGAACCATACCAACATGTAGTACGCAGCACCACAAATGTCTTTCATTGCCGTGATACGAGAAAGCAAACCCTCCAGTCTCTCTACAATGCATTCATATTCACAGCGTACAAAGTCCTCTAATTATAAGAAAATTGCTGTTTATTTTCAAAAACATCGCAGGTCCGTGAAGGCTAGAAATTAGGAATCGTCCTTTCCGCAACAAACCTGAGATTAAACCTCGTCGTAAGAGTGTTAATGTTATCGTAAGTATGTTAAAAGTGCATGCATTTGTATACTGGATTTCTATACAGGCCAAGCTGGAGAGGCTATGCCGAGGAAGTTTATGTCGTCAAATTATTGTGTCTTTCATACTATTTGCAGTGTGTGGTCGTTTACGTTAACTACTAAACAAATTTTGGCAATGTCATCTGAATTCTGCAAACAAAATTGTGTCGGCGCTCTTTTAAAAAAGAATGGACTGCCCTGCGTGAGAATAAATTTCAGCCTAGTGTTGAAGTTACTGCTTAACGATGATTGCCTTCTTGCACCACTGAAAGGCCGCCTGTGGCGCAGTGGTCGGAGGCGCCCTGCAACACACACGTGGAATCGATCTCTGCGACCATGGCCCACCATGCCTTCCATCCCTCAAGTGTCGGAAAATTGGAACCAGACTTGTTTGGGAGGATAGCAGCACTGCTGGATGGACAAGCCATGCATATTTATTCTTGCTTCATGTTCAACAAGAAATTCATGGTTGGCTTTCATTAAGGAGTCATTCGATACGTTAGTGTACAACGCGGTAACGTCGAAGGACTCCTTCACGTACGCGTTATTAGGAGACGGGTTACGTAGACGTTCTAGGAACATTTGGGTGTTTCTGAGGTGAGCGGAGGCCACTTCAACCCATTGTAAAGGCCAAATTTGCATTCAGTCACTTCCGAAAGATCTTAATAAAGTTGAATACATTGCGCATCACTCAAGGATTGATCAACGCCGAGTGCTTTATCCTTTATCCTTTTATCGCCGAGTTGGGCAAAGTGACATCGCAGAATCTGCTCACTGTCATCGAATGGATAACGACAGAAACAGGTTCAAATTTAAAAAACATTGATAGCATGTTTCTTTAGAACTTTTTTTTGTCCTTGTTTTGTCGAGATTATCAACGGAGGATGGAGATACTTAACAAGGAAAACGTGGCACGGAAGCAAGTCAGAACGCAACGAGACAGGTGGTTCTTAAATTGAGGAAATCACTTTTTACGGGTGTCTAATATTTTGTACGAAAAATGGATGTTAGCTAAGAGAGCTCCTCTCAGTCTACATAATTCATATAATCCTGGAGTGAGATATTTTGACGCCTAAACGACCACTCACTTGCCCGTGTAGAACCTGGCATCACAGTTCACAGCTTCGCAAAGCACGTCTTTTATCAATGAGAGCTACTTGCACATTTAAAATACTTTGGCCACTTCTCGTTTACATGAAGCTGATAAAGGCTTAGAATTACCCATACAGTAGGTGATGAGAGCTCGGAAACAAATGAACAAATGAAGAATTCGATGTTTGTTACACGATTTGCGACGATGAAAAATTTGTGTGGAATGACGCATACACTATAAAAGTGATCAACATACTGCAAATTAATTAGTGCTTGAAAAGCGGTACAGATCAGAACCTGGTAAGAGATGAAAGAAAATGTTGCTACGCATTTCTTACATACTCAGAGTGCAGTGTCCTGTTGTCTGTTGACAGTTTCATACTTCTAGTGAGTCACGTAATCAATCTAATTGCCAATAAATAGGCCCATTATGATATATCCTTTTCGAGATTGATAATACAATTATGACAAACGTATTCAACATTACTTGAAATCCAATACACCTTTGCATATCTAGCTGCAAGAGCTCATTTCTCTTTCAGCTTATGTAGAACTGCTTATTTGTTTCCTTATGAAAAAAAGATTCAACAAACATATAGCGTATATGGAGATCATAAAGACAAATATAACTACATATATGTTTTTGCGAACTGCCATTGTTGAGCTGATGCGAGGTTGATATAATTTGTCATTGTTGTTGCTCTTGTTGATGTTTTTGCTGCTGTTGTTGTTCCTCGACGCTGAAGTTTCAGCTATTTCGCTTTCCTCAGAATATGGACGTATTTCGTGTAACATTATCTTTATATTCGGTAAAAAATGTACAGTACTGAAAAATAATATATATATATATGGCCTTCCAACGGTTTACCGCCTCATCGTGGCTGGGAGGTATTCCTGGGTGTTGGACTGCAATCTACAGCGAGGGAGTCATCCTCTGGCAGGGTCCCCCAAGCTGAGAAGGAGTCCTGCGTTTCAATCAGGAAGCCTAGCTAAGAGTAAACCAATACCAGGATCATCCACCGTCTTGGTATCAAAGTCGCATGGTGGCAAATCTCTTTCTGATCCACAAGTGTTGCGACCGCCTATAGTGGTGAAGACCTGGGGCAGACTTTGGCCAGACTGACCTCGGGATTCCAGGAAACCACAGTGACTTAACCAGCAAATCTTCGAAAAATGGAGATTTTGGTGGGGCCTGCATAACCAGTGAGCGCGGTCCCATTCAAGTATCAAGTATCAAGTATACATATACCGATTATTTATGCCGATTTTCATAGAAAGTCGACCATTTGAGTTATTGAAAAATATAACTATCTACTAACGTGTATATATATGTCCATATGTAAGTATATATATATATATACATGTAGATCATCTTCAATTCCGATAATGGCCGAAAAACTCGTGCGAGTACAAACTACATGCCAAGGCTGATCAGTGAGCTCCGCGTGCTCGAAGAAGAAGAACGCCAAACTCTTGTGTATTGACCTTATTCTTATTGTTCTCTGCTAAAAGATACATACGGATAGTTTACCAGGCACTGGTTTGCCACAAATTTGCAATTAATCGAAAATTTTTTCGATGTATTAAATCCTTTTCTGGATAGGTGATCCAACAGAGAACACAAACACAGTCAGGAAAGGCCGCAATCCCGATAAGATGGTAGAACGTTAGAATATATGTATGAGTTGAAGATATCCCGCGCACCAAGTGCCCAACTAGTCAATGGTCAAACCCTAAAAGACGGTTATTTACTAGGCATTAGATAAAGTTAGACTAAATAGTAGAACTGCGTGTATGTAGTTTGTAACCACCATATTTTTTTGGTGAAAATTTGCAGAGTGACAGGAAATGCATAATGAAGGCGTTTGACAATTGCCTCTGGCAAGTAAGTGCTACATGAATTCTGGGAGGCTGTTTGTGAGCAAAAGCAGCTACCACAATAGAGCCAGAAAGCTACCGGAGAGCATTTCCCAAAAGAAAGCACAGAAAACGAAAGACTACATAAGAAAATCGAGTTGCCATTGGTGTCCTTTAAGCTAGAGGATCTTGTTACTGACACTTCCTAACGTAATTCTTTATTAAAGTGGCTATATTCGTATCTATGTAAAATGAATGCCAAGACTTTGTCACGTATTATCCACCGTATGCAATGGGCGGGCCAACTTTGAGAAACTTTAGCGCTGTTCAAGCCAAACAGCTCGGCACTCATAATTAGGCGAGGTGCTTCCGCTGGCCATTTCGCTTCAAAGCAACTTATACTTTTTGCAAATACGGTTCAACTAGAACTGGCTTTTCAACAGTATTCGTTCTGTTTGAATCTGTAATTTGTACATTGTAGCTTTTAAAACTTTGAATATAAACTTTTCATCGACTAAAATGGTCTGGCCAATCTGCTTTTACTGCTGTTTCAGAACGTCGGTGGCTACACTGATAGCGCAACGTCCACTTACGGTGTTGCATCTTGGAATGGATATTTAAGCCTAAGCGCCTCATGTGCATCTAATTCGTTGTCGAAAGAATCGTTTAATTTGTCGCCATTTTGCTGCACAACTGCTATTCTGCTGTCGCTAATATTTTGGGAGCGAAGCATTGTCTAGTGCTTATCAACGCTCATCATCTGCTACATTTTACGCTCGGCTATCGGCTATCTTTTTGGTGACCTCTTGTCTTCATCACGACTGTAGCGACAGGCATCTCATATAACGTCTCGTTCTGACGTGCACTCTATCTGATATGAAAAATCGAGAATTCAACTAGTTGTTCTCGCTCGATTTGTGTTCGAAACAATAACTCAGGCAACACAGATGCGATTACAACGCGTTTTTTGTTATGATCATTTTCTTGCGTGTTCATTTTCTTACTCTGCTTCAGTATTTGAGAGAAATCAAATCAAAGACCAAAGAAAGCTTTTCGGATTCCTTCAACCAGTTTTCGATTACTACGCTTAGCAACGAAAGAATGAGCGAAAGAAAGATATATGTTATATTTGAAAGTTTGGTGGAGGAAATAAACGAAAATATTAAGAGCTTTACCTTCTCCTTCGCCGATTTCATAGTTAATAACCAAGTGCACAGATTTAAATTTTTTTTTCCAGCTGCTTGTTGCCCTTCGTATTCTTTTGTGATAAAATTTCTGCGAGGAAGAGCTTTCTTGCATGCGGAGGTGGTGCACTGTTAAACATTTTCGTGTTGCTTTAGCGTGCTGATTCATTGAATCTGTGAACTGTTTCACAACGTATAATATCCTCCTATACCGATGAACACGAGTGCATACTTTAATTACTAAATGTCTCTTAATGGTTGTAATCTTCGTATCACCATTATGTTGGAAAGCCACCTGCGGATTT
Source organism: Angiostrongylus costaricensis (assembly GCA_900624975.1). Lineage (NCBI taxonomy): Eukaryota > Metazoa > Nematoda > Chromadorea > Rhabditida > Metastrongylidae > Angiostrongylus > Angiostrongylus costaricensis. Next base: position 40,179 of record UYYA01000239.1, read on the forward strand.
CAAAGAAAGCAGTTACCTCTTTTTGGAGGCGCATGCAGCATCATGTGTTGAACGACAAACTTCTAGGAACAGTAGTTTTCGGCAAGAGATAGTTTTTCCAGTTATATCGACAAATTAGAGGTTTAGTCACTGGTCATGAAATGAGCATCTGATGGTTGGTTTCATCAATGTGTGTTATGACATACGCTCTTCTTTACAACCTGTTTATATTTTTATAATGATTTTCACTTTTTAACCACACGCTATGTCCGCTCTTAGAAAAATTCGCTTTGTTTCGGCTTATCCATCCATGTCTTAGAAATATGTTCATGTAGCTCACGAAACCGTGGACTTGATGACCATTCATGTATCTGACTGTTTGATTTGAATCCAACCGCAATACCGTTGGATATCACCAAAAGTGTTGATTATCAGTGTGTATTGCAATGGATTACCTGGGATTAGGACGCGTATGACTTCTCGGATGTGGGGGCACTGACTGCCTCTTGATTCTGACGGATTTGGTCGCCCCGCGGCAACGGCAGCCATCGGCCCCGTCTCGCCCGTCGTCCCTCGCTCCTCTGATTCGCACAACACTCCCTTAGCCGTACGTACTCTCACAACACTCTCTCAGCCTCCAGCGATCCAATGAGTGAAAATTATTAACTTTTAAACACCATTTACTCTATAATGATAGTAATTCAAGGCTTTCGTTAAGAAAATACAGTAACTCCGTTATCAATGTTTGGGACGCTCGGTGTTAATACAATAAATGTCAACATTTCATGAATATAGAACTAGCTCATGTTTTTCAAATTCTCCTTAAAAATTTTACAATCTTGTACATATTTTTGAGGATAGGTTTCTAGTTTACATGCTATAGTTTGTCTCTTAACCAGTCTTCAGATTCTGAGAGAAAGTGTTGCCTTTTAACGATTACAGCTCAATCGTCTTTTCATATAGTTAGCTAAAATAATGTTAACAGCAGCGATTTCAGTTATGATTACGCTGTGATGCGTTGCGGCCTGTCGTGCCACTACGAGCGACGTAACGTGCGAAAAGATCTATCACGCTGGTCACGTACTGTATTAGTAGCTACAGGTAATCAGCACTATTGTGGCCATTCTAAGTATATTTTAGTGTCTTATTAAAAGGGTACGTGTTAAAAGTTATACTATCGAATGAAAGGATTGTACTCTGACTACAGCGTTTGATTGAACGTACTTCGTTCACATACGCTACCAAAATAGGATACAGTGAGTGAACACTTGTAGTTGGAAATTGTATGAAATAGATAAGCCAAAACCTACTGTCCACCTTTTGAAGTGTGTGGGAATATTGTGATAAGATATGGTGTTAGAATTTCTTCCAATGAAGTTGATTGGACGACATCGTCCGAAAACCCCTTATTTGAAGCACTGAAGTAAAGTCTAGATGCCATGATGTACGTGTAACTTCTAGACCATGTAGTCGGTAGTGTGTTTATCCACACGCTTAAAATTAATCGCTTGATTCGAGTGTTTTTGAGAATATCCATTAATGTGATAGAACACAACGGCCGTGGTAAATACCTAATTTGGCATTCTTTGAGGGATTGCAGGAAAATTCGGCGAGACCGCCCCATTTATGCAAATGAATTATGCATATCAGGAAAGGTTGAAAGACGCACCCTCTTCTAACGTGCTATTCACATCCAACCAATTTTACCATAGACGACAACACAATCCATTACGTTTATAAGAGTTTATTCCAATTATTAGGTGATATGTTGCAAACGACTGCTCTTTCTTCTCTACTCGGAATTCGCACCCTCTTTTGTGGCAAGTTGAAATGCCATATGAAAACGCTCACTCCTCGAAAGGTCTTGGGTGCGTTTATGCATGTGGCGATTGTTCTTAGAGATAGATCTATGCAATTAGTCACAAGAGGTGTCACTAACATGTTGCCATCGGCCGTCCTCGAGTGCGTCCAGCTTTTCGCTAGGTCTGGATTTTGGCCATGCAGCACAGTTGCCTATGAACGTGCGCGTATTGCTCAAGTAGCTGTCGCTTCTAGCCACCTTCATATTCTTCACTTTGTTGTTAGCGATGCTTTCGGAGTGAGATTGTTTCTGTAACTCATAATCCCTTTCCATATCAATGTTCAGATTTATGCGAAACTATTAATAGCACCACCATACTATTTGGGCCCACGAAAGCTATCTCTCGATACCTCCACTAATGCTGAATGTTGATATAATTCTCCTGTCCCATAATGAAAGGTTTCCTGCGCGACTCTATATCAGTAATCATCTGTCACTAATGAGCGCGCTACGACCAATTTGTTCAGCCAGGTGCCTGCCCCTCACTAGTATTTCTCCGCTTGCTTCAACTTAGAGGGAATATTTGTTCTACTAACCACTATAGCTCAGCCTAGCCTTTCAATCTCTTTACCATGGTTTCTTTTTCTCGGCCTCTACTCCTCTCTGTGCCCTCAAATCGAGTAAATTTCACCGGTTACCAAAATTGTTAGGCAATTTCCTCTCCATACTTTTGTCGTTATCCATTCATTTTCATTTATGTTTTGGATAAATCGGGATTTCATGCTTTTCTTTACTTAAATTTATATGGCGTGTAGTAGTCACTGTCAATAAAAACCGATCTTTTGATGATTCCTATATTCGCGACCTGCCAAGGATTTCGGTGACATTCCACATCACACACAAAAACTCTCGTTCCCTTTCAAAATCCCTTCTTTCCCATCTCGTCTCACCCTTGTTCTCTGCTTTGTCTTCATCGTGTTTCCGCATTGATCGTTTTTCCCTACTTTTTTCTCCACCTTCTCAATGTAGACATTGGAATTTCGTGCAACGGTATGTGGTTGGGTGTTGAATGGAAGCGACGTGCAAACTTGACAAATGAGCCCTCCTCCAATAACATGATTGGGTGGGCCTACCATAACCCGCGAAATCATGAGGCGGCCGCAGTAACACTCCAGCGTTTTGGAGTGCAGACTCGAAATGAAGTTTTTTAATGACTTTGAATAACCATAGGCTTATATTACATATTTAAGCATCTTTCTTTCAAATGTTTCAACGATACTTTGCTCAGGAGAAATATTGTGTGTTTCTCGTTGTCGGCGACGTAATTTTACGAAAAATAGATTTCTATTATGAGCACAAAGATGGAATTAACTTTAACTAAAAAGCCAGTCACCCTTTTAAGAAATTCTGATCCTTAGTCTAGAATAAATAATTGGCCTCTTACTTACTATCTAACTATCCACTGATAGTGACGAGCTGTTATTTTTTTTCTAAAAGAAAGGTGCATAGATATTTAGTTATTTAAATCTGTTGCATAATCTCGATAATAACTTGAGTTATGTATCTGAGGTACTGTACCCACCATATACGGTGTAATGATCGTCTTAGACGTATGAATTTGGTGCACTATTATTCACTTCGTGTTGATTAAGTGACAACGTTGACGCAGATGAAGTTCGGACGACCGAACACCGAAATGCGCCCATACATAACTATAGACACATGCATCTGGCTGGCGTATTTAGTGAGAAAGAATGGAGTGAAAAGAGAGGAAGGAGCACTGTTTTTGACTCCACGGGCGCCGTAGTGTGCGGTTGCCCCGGGAAACCGAGCGCCGGTGCTGAGATTCTACGGTATAGTCCGGTCATAGTCATGATTCGGTTGAATTCGGCGCTGATTGGGTGGCAGCAGCAAATAGAATGGACGGGGACCGATGAGCTTATCACATGCGATAGCAGGGCGAAATGGATATTGCAGTTATGAAATGAACACTCTCACTGTGATATAAGAATATGCTGAAAAGAAATCGAAAGTAGCTAAGTGTGCTCTCAAAGGTGATGACATTTTCGAAATAGGTTGGAGAAAGTGGCAATCGTTTTCAACTAAAGATGGTGTAGAGTACATCCTAGACGTCTACCTCAATGCTGTTATATTCATCATTGAAATTAGGGAAATCCGCTGTGATTTACGTGTATAAATTAGCTATTTTCTAAAGCGCTTCTCGAGAACAAAATGAGGATAGTGCTATCCCAAAATAAATAGTACATATTATGTTATAAAGTTCATGGCGTTGGTCAATGTCAGTGAGATGAATCGGCATAATTTGTGTCCCATGTAGAAATTAGCCGTGGCAATAAGTGTTGACTTGCTCTGTACAATGAACTTGCGTGGCCAAAGTGAAAGTTAGTGTCGCGCACTTCAATGCCAAGCCGAAAGCGAAAAACGCGAAGGACAGAAGGCTTGATTTCTCGTCGAAGTGGGGGCAAACAATTAATAATATGATGACAATTAGCATCCTGTTTCAGTAATCCCTAATCTTCTATTATATTATACATGGAAGCTTAGGTGTAAGCAATGGCGATAGGTCCAATCGAATTTAACAGTTTGTTCATAAGTATTTTTCGTCAATACTTAGTTGTTAAGGTCTTGTAGATGTTTCCTCCTGATACATAACCCAGATTGAAGCGTGCGAAATTTCTCAACCAATTACTGCCGATGTCGCTCAATTTCGTGTTCCTCTGGGTTTCACGAGAGATTGATTCCCTAGTATTATAAGGTGGCCTGCTTAATTGAGGGATTACAATAGATCAGCTCCGCTAACCATAAAAGATGTTGTGTTCTCGGCTGATAACTGCTGACTTGTGTAACCATACCCAAGTCGGTTTAATGTCAACATAATGAATCACTTATGGGTATGAAAAACATGATTACCTCGCTCTAAAAAGTAATAAAGATTTTGTGTTTTAGCGTAGTCTTATTAAGGAACACGACGAGAAAGCTGCCATTCATCCATTATTCACCACTATGCGCCTCTCTTCAAATTAGCATCCGAATCCTGGATAGATATCTCTGAATATGGGCATAACTAAAACCCTCTAGGGTGGGACTACGTCCTAAGTTATGTATCCATCCTCACCTACCTATGTCATTCCAATTTTCTTCATTCTTACTTTCAGTTAGTGCATCCTCCAATTAAGACGGTTTGATTTTACAAATAAATTACTTAAAAAGTTGCTTGAAGAAGTCGTTATAGTGAGGGTTAGCTCCTTTATATACACATTTCGGGAAGCAAGCCGTACTCTTCTTGATTTAATTATCGACTTGCTAACTGGAAACGTGAGTTCTTTGAAAAGAAATTGTATTGTTGACAATTTCGACACTGTGGCTGACTCGCAGATAATGAAACGTGGCCGATTTCAAGCAGATTTATGAGATACTGTAATACAGCTACGGAATCGATTGAATAGCAGGTTCCTATTTAAAGTGTTATGTTGAGAACGTGAACGGCACTGAACTGCACTGAAGAAGACCAAACTGCTTGCCGTTGTAGGCAGCATCTGTTTACGTTTCATTTCTAACTTCCCACTTGACACAGAAACTGTGCATTTGTGGGCAATTTCGGGCAATTATCTGGGCTGCCGCTAATTAAATGGAGGCCCAGGAAGATAGCACGACGATTTCGAGGGGCCTCAATTAAAATTAATGATTATTATACGGAGAAAGCGTGAAAGAGAAGTCGAGAACGAGCGATAAGCAGGCTTTTTCTTCAGCGATTCGTTTAACATCTTGCACGTTGAAATCCTACTAAAGGATGGAGTTATCATTATCAAGTTGGACCACAGAATTCAGTGGATCTGATTTTAGTCTATTCATTAAAATTGTAATGCTGTGTTGCACATATTGCATACAAACAGGAAGTGAAAAATAATTTTGTTCGTACTCGTCTTATATTTTAGGTATCGAAAACATCGTCAGCCACTTAGTGGGGAAAGCTACTTGGGAAGCAATCTGTCCGACATCTTCGTTGTGCCTTAACGAACAAGGTTGATAATGAAAACAACAAGACTTATTCAACTGGTATAAATCTACAACTAAAATGTGCTTACTAAGTTTATGCGCAATAAAAATAAAAGACAGTGAAACAGTGAGAATCATCTCAAGTTGTTTTTTCAGTTTTGAAGTTTCTGAAAAATTTGACAAGATTCTGCAACCAATGAATCTTATCCACTTTATAGCTCTTAAAGACAGTCAGACTTAATAGTTAAGATGAAGTGGCTGATTCTAGTAGTGGAGCTAGCTGACCGTTCTAGTCGTTTGACCTAAAAAATTCGCCAAAAGTACAGTAATCGTCGCCAATTAGTTGAGTCGTCACAGACGGGATCAGTTGCCTTTTGGCACAATTTTTAACGACCAATTCCATTGTGCCAATATCTTCGCTAAGTTTATTTCACCTTTTTAATAGATCTTATTCAGAGACATCGTGTTTTATCACTGAAACTGGCACCTCTCGCCTCGATTTCTCTTTTATCTTTTTAGTGGTTTATCGTAAATGTTTCCCAACAAATCTTAGCAATTTTTAGTCTTGATTTTTTAGCAAAAAATGGAAGCAGTCTGGAAACACATTTAATATCTTTTTAGTTTTGTCTTGTGAAAAATTTTAAGATTTTTATCTAGAACTTTAACTGAACTCAAATAGCACATTCTATTACTTACGCGAATATGTCAAATCATGATACCGTTGTTTTCGTCAGTTATAAACGACTCATGGTTTTTTGTATTTTTCAAGAATTATCTGCATTTTTTCCAGAGTCTGATCCAGTTGATTTTGTGCCTAGCGAGTTGTGCCTACTGTGCGATCATCAAAGAGAGCCCCTCATCGCAGATATAATCGATAATAATGTAAGAATATCTTCGAAACTTATGCGTTTTCTTATATAATTAGTTTCACATGCAGTCACAATTTTGTACAAAGGCAAAAACTTGCCCTGGCCAACAAGTTCTTATTTTTTAAATTGTCTGCTCAACATGAACTTGTTTCGTGACTTCATATTGTTTTAGTCGCTTTTCCACGCTAGGCCAAGTTTTAAACATCCTTTGGTGTTAGTTAGTCGGCGCATGGCAACTGAGAAGTGTGTTATCACCGCTAACCGATGAACTATTTTTTTAAGCGACAGAACTTATCTGTCCCATTAGGATGTTTCGATCGGTAATCAGTCGTTCTATGATAATGTTATAATAACATCATGAGGGAATCTTAGGGTGGTTCATATCCACTTTTAGTCCTCAATGAGTGACTCCGCATCTGGTGTGTGCTCATCGGATTCACCATCGACATCACCTCATGCAACACATGCTGTTATGTCAACCTTGACCTCAACCGATGCAAATGTGCTCAACATGACGAATTTCTATGAGAGAACTCGTGAAGCGATAATGCGAATACAAGCCGCTCAGCAATGTTAGTTTGTCGTTTTTTGGAAAACAGTAAATTCTGTAGTCTAGGTGTGCAAATAAAATCGTTCAGCGTGGTTTGTGCTGACAACTCTAATATGTCACATATTTGTTTCATAGAAATAAATATTATGTTCTACACCAAGTTGAAGTGGATAGATATGATGAGTAAAGCGCATTATAATCGGTCTATTTGTTAAAGCCCTTCGCTTAAGCAGATTGCTTCTATAAATGCAGCACAAATCCATACTTGTATTTCGGAGCAGTTCAATAGATTTTAGATGTTCGTGCAATTTTCACCTTTAGACTTTCCTTTTAAGTATACAGTCCAGGAAGCTTATTTATTACATATTTTACATGCCTTATTGATGTATTCAGCTAGTACTCAAGTAGTATGAGTAAGAAGGACAGTAGTGTAGCAGGTTGACCGACAAACAAACCCCCTATTCTGTCAAGAGAAAAAGGAAATTTAGTTCGTTATTTTAAGTGACAAGGTGAATTGTTTTTTATACGGTGTTTGCATGCTATCTACAAATCATTAGACAAAAATAGGACAAAAATTCCATTTGAGAGAAACAAAAGATATCAACCCATCATTTGTCCAACCACCGTACACTTTTGTACGCTACCGTATAACGCGATGCGCCTGCGATTACCTAGCGATAAGCCCGGTCGACTGCATCAATAGAACGAAACCATTCATAGGACTTCCACATTCATTCTCTACACGGCTATACGGCTCCTCTAGTATTGAACTCTTTGGTACCAGCTTATCACTTCCTGTCTCATATCATTCACAGGATGTCCTAAAACATCCATAAGGTCAACCAATTCCTAGCCACTTGTTTTTCGTGTTAATAAAGGCCATTTCTTCATTCGTTCATATTTAGGCATAAGAGATAGCTGTGTGCTACTGTCCTATAAAGCGATAATCCTTTTAGCGTGGAGTTCTAGTCTTTACCTCGGCTACTGTGGAATGATGAAATTGGTGTTAATCTCATGATTTACCTATTTCTTCTAATATCTTCAAAAAACCCTTTTGTAAGCCTTTTCTGAGTGTCAAGTTTTCCAACATTTGTTCCAAACCATCAGTGTGGAATAATGCCAAACGCTGTAGCTGATTTAATAGATAACATTTACTTAATTTAAACTTCCATGCAGGTCATTTACCAAAAACAAATAAACTGTTCTTGGAATAATTTATCCACATTTCTCGTTAAACTGCAGCAGAGTGCTTATGCAACATTACCGAGGTTCCAACAGTTCCAATAAACAACATAATTGGTGTAGAAGTTTGACATCTTAACTAAACCTTGTACTTATTCTAAATCAGAGTATTCAGCTTATAAAATTTGCTGAATACCTATTTGAAGCAGCAAACAACTTTAGAGATGAAAACTATGTCATGACTAGCAACACTGAAGAGAGGAATGGTGAGCCAGCTTCGCTGGGGTTCCCACGACTGTGCAGCAAATGTTATGAAAATATTCCATTTCGGACGAGGGATGCGCTGATTGCACTTCGACGTGGTTCTGTTGTTATTAGACACCTTGGTGTGAATTTCAACACTCATCCACCGTGTGGCATTAAATAACGTTTTGATGCCGGTCCACATCTCCTGTATGGGTCGCAACTAGAATAAACATGGTGCGACATCAGATGAAGCGCCAAGATGATTCATGACGCATATTGCGTTTTAGCGTTTTTCCATGTAACAAAGCTTTTCTTCTTTATGTTCTTAGGGATACTGTGGCTTTAGCAATTTGTGCCATCTAGTTTATGAGTTTTTCAGTCGAAATGATGTCTCAGATGCACATGCTTGGCTTTATTGGTATGACGCAAAACTTATCTCCTGATATACATCGGGTCCTGCTCGAGAATCGTGAGTTCGAATTGTACCAACCGTACTTGAATAGCTTTTTGCTCGAAAGATATGACATTATTTTGTTCCGATCTCCAATTTCTCCTGAAATAAAGAATACATGTATGCTGACGAAAAACGCTTAACTTTGTCATAAATTAATATGAACTTTTTACTTCACGTGCACACATAATGTTACCACAGTTTCTTCGTGAAAACTTGTGAAAATGGAGAACTGGATAAATGTGAACTACTTAAACGACTATAGCAGCTACAACATCTATGTAAAATTCTTCGTGTTTAGTGCTCACTAGAAAGCATTCTTTTTTGAAGAAAATCTTTCTATGCGTCTAATTACTTTTTTTGTAGAATTGGCGGTGGCGAATCCGTTTTTTGGAGGGGCCTTCTGGAACGTCCAAGCTCCGCCACCTTACACTTTGCCCCATTTTCGAGCACCGCCTAAGCCCGACAGCGAGATTTCAACTGAAGCTCGCTCTCGTGATGAGCAACCGCTCGATTTGAGCAGAAAATCGGTTAGATCTCATATATTTGGGCATGTTCACCATTGCGGTCATATATCAACGCATTTAGGGATTGGAAGCGATTATCGATATTGAAAGCGCAACGTATAGTCAGAAGCAGCGAAAACAAAGTCAGCACCATCAACCATCATTACAGCCCATTGAAAAAGAGGCAACTGGGTCAGTGGGAGTAAAAAGTTGCTTAATCATTCCGTAAAAGAACGAGTCTTCTTCTTCCTCTAGATTGGACTATTATGACGGATCCCACCCTTTATTTTTTCAGACAAGAAGGAATAATGAGGAACGGGTACGGTATGAAACGCAATTACAGTCAAATTGACTTAACGGCAGCTGTTAATGATATACGGTGCGGACGACTGGGTACCCGGCGGTAAGTTTTCACCTATGAAACAGTAAGGCAGTTTTGTACTACCTCTATAGTTCTTCAATATAAATTGCTTTCACTACCACTACCTTCTTTTTAATAAAATTTTCTCCTTTTATCTAATTTTTAGAATTTCTTGGAGGTATTGCTTCACCTAGAAGATAATATCGGTTTGTATTTTTGTGTGCAGCTGAAGTCCTTTAATCCAAAAAATTTAGAGCTTCTGTGGTCTACGGCATTCCTCGCTCAACACTCAGGAACAAAATTTATAAGCTGGAAGCCGCCGAAGAGCAAGCTGGTCAGGCACCGATCAACAAGAGGAGGCGGCCTGGTGGTCAAAGCAGTGCCGAAAAGAAGTTAGCAGAGCAAGTGGAACGGCAGAAAAAGTTTGTAGCGATTTAATTCAAGAAACAATTAAGCCTTACAGAAATTTGTTTTAAATCCAGGATTTCTTTAACAAATTTCGAACATACTAGTTAGAATTCATCTGGGAGGCTCACGAAATAATTACAATTATGAAATTAGAGTAATACACCGCGGTCTTCAAAGAAGTTGCAAAATGGAAACAATCACTGTCTTGGAAAATAAAGACATTTCTGCGTGAATTATGGTAGTGGTAAACTGCCACTAGATCCGACGTCATGGAGAACATCAAAGTGATGTTGGATTTCAGAACATCAACTCCGATCACTGATAATTCGTCGATCTCGCCAAGCAGTGAAGGGACTGAAGAAGAGGTGAGATTTTCATTGGCGTTTCTTTTTAAACATATTAATAAATAGACAGCTGTTGCAGAAGGCGGACGGTGCAGAAACTCGCTTGGATAGTGAGTGGACAACGAACTTGTGGCAGAGTCTATTCAGTCAAAGCAAAGTTCGTTTAACAGTAGACGTTTTGTTTTGTTGCGAAACATCTTTAAATATACTGTCTTAGGCAAGTATTGCGACTGATATTATGAAGTCAGAGTCGAAGGACGAGTGTAAGAAGGAAGACCTGTCCGAATGGAAGAAAAGTCGACCCAAACGGGGTCAGTACAGGTGAGATCATCATGCGGTCAATTGCATTTAGTTTATTGAGACCGTCTATACCTACCATGGGCAGTTCATTAGCATGCAAACACTCCATAAACTACAGATTTTAGTACAGTTATTACTTTAATACTTACTTTTCTGTTTTATTTACTCTTTAGATTTTTTTCTCCTAAGGCGTTCGTAGCACTGCGGGAAACATGAACACTGGCTAAAAAATCTGGCCATTGTTGAAGAAGCTATCAATAAAACAGCACAGCTTCATGGTGGGTCGAAGGATGTCAGGCAGTTGAACTCGAAGCGAGTCCCATGAGTCCACTTTACCAACAAAATCGAGCTTGTTCTTTTAAAACTAGATGTTCTCACAGTGCTGTTTGATTGTTGGAATTCGGATCAGTGGAAATGTCTTGAACACAACCCACTAAACGGTGCTTCATATACACCGATCGCAAGCCAGTTTGTTTTATATATGGTGGATCCCTCTACAAGGTCTCCTAAGCTATGAGAATTTCGGTATTATCATTCCTAAAAAGCCTAGTCGCAGGATGGCAAGCACCCCTTATCCACATGGCGTGGAAAATGCCTGTGGTGGTCGACTAGAAAAAGTCCTAGCGTTAGAAAAAATCACGTGGATGCATCTTGCTTTCTTGAACAGGCTTTCCACAGTCTTTAAGAAAACCAGCAAAGAGCGAACTAGTCGCTATAGTTGTTTATGACGTTGAAATCATCCGAAAGTATCTTTCTACTTCTGTTCAGCAAGCACGAGGTGCTATTTTATTTCTTTATTTACGCACAAGCTGACGTTTCGGCGGACCCTCAGAGCCTGGAAGGGTCAAGTTGACAGCAATCCACTCGGCCAAACACCTCCATAACCAAACAGAGAAAACTCGCTCATCCGAAAGTGTTCTGCTGCTGAAGTTTAACTCTCTTAAATGTTTGCCATTCCATTGTCGTCTCTGCCTGTTTTGGTTTCCGTGGGTGATAAAAGTAAAGGTGACAACTGTTAGTTTTGATTATTGTGTGAGTGAACACTATCCATTTGATATTTATCACTTTGAAAACTTAACATGAAAATTTCAAAGCAACTTCCTTCACACTGTGGAAGAAATTATTCTATTTTGAGACTTATGCTAAATTCTAGCATCATCTGCCGTACTATACCTATTTTTTCTATCATTTTTCGGTTAAGAATTTATAAAGAAGTCAGTAATAATAATGCTAGATAGGGAGAACTGAGAAATACTTTATTACGGACGCAAATCTTGAAGGTACTATATCGATCCCTCTTAATACCCATGTATGACTTTTTCGTTAAAAACAGCAAGGTAAGCGAACGATCTTTTAAATCTGTTCTTTTTTTAGAAAATACGATAAAAACGCTCTCGACGAGGCTGTTCGGAGCGTTCGTCGTGGCGAAATGAGTGTTCACAGAGCTGGGAGTTATTATGGCGTACCACACTCCACCCTTGAATATAAGGTGAATCTCATCGATAGTTGTTTACTTGTTCTGAAACCGTTTACATATTTTTTCACGTTTCTAGAGCAATTCTGACGTTGTCCATTTCCAATCGCCTTTTTTTTTTTGAAAATTTTGCGTTCTCCTATGTAGAATGCAGTGCAGTGGCCGGAAAGGCTGACGACTCGGAAGACCGAAGTCAGTCATGAGACTGGATGAAATCTTCCTGATTTAGGTGAAAGAAAGAAACTTATTGCGCAAGAAGAAGGACTTGCCTATGGTGAAGGAGATTTCCTTGATGCAGGAACCAATAACGTCTTTGGATATCTCAGAAGAGTCCGCAAGTCCAGTGATCACAGTATAGTTTGTTTCAAAAAAAGACTTTTCCTTGTGTCATATGAGTTTTATGGCGTTGACTTCTCACCATGTTTCTGGGATTTTTTTTTTACTTGAATTGCTGTGTAACTTGTGTTTTTATCCCTTTTATTTCTGTATTGTATTTGTTCATGAAACTGTATGGTCAGTATGTGTATTTAGTTTCGTGAATGTGTTCTTAAGAAGAATTTCGCTTTTTCCCAATTGAATCCCATAGCGTATTTGGAGCGCCCTTGAATTTGAATACAGCGATTGAAGTAACTATTTAAGGAAAAGAAACTGCCATTGTGTTCGAAACTTTACTCGAACTTTTTAACGACATTTTTCTTCTTTTTTATATTACTATTTCAAATGCGGCAAAAAATATGACATAAATAACAGGGCACAACTACAGCACGATGAAGTAACTGGAGACTGGACAACATTGTCCGAAAAGTTTTTAGCTTAAAATTTCTCAATTTTAATTCTGAGAACTATCTCAACACGTTGTATAGATTGATTCTAATGTTTAAAATTAATTAAGAAATAAGCCATATGGGTTCTGTAGTACACATAAAAGTTCGGTAAGGAAGAATTTACTAAACTATTCCTACTAAGCGCATCAAAAAAAATTCTGTTAACAGTCATCTTTTCGATATTGTCGCTAAGAATTGATTTAAAAACTTTATTAAGCGTTCATCTATGACGAAGAACTTGAAATTCAACACCAAAGATTGCTTAGGTAGCTTTAAAAAATGTGACAGAGAAAATTTTAACCATGTCTCTCGATGCTTTCTTAACATACTGTCCGATGTACTCCTGCTAAAAAGCACATGTGTAGCGCATTACTTGAAGATGTACAACACACAGTGCCACTCGCTGCTTCAATCCACCACCCAGTGTACACCATATCCTCTTCATTCGCCAAATTAGCACCATTCCTGTTTGTGAACACAAAACGTTGGCAAGCCACTGCAAAATGCACTGTGCAAGCCAGTAATTCATTCAGTCACTTCTAACGACGCTTGGTGAAGGTAAACACATGACGGATCGTTCAGGGATGGATCGACCCTAAACGCTTTTTCTTTTTATCTTTATTGTTAGCAACATTCGCAAAGTTTTAAGGTCATAGTAACAAAGATTTCTGTTGATTAGAAGTGGAAAAACAATCACTTCTCAGTGCCCAAGCCATTGTATGGTTTCCCATCGTTTCTTTTTATATTCTACTGACAAGGTGAGATTGAACCCATGAAGAAATTTAAACACAATTTGTAGCGAATTCTTTGATAACATGACCGCAGTTCACTGTCGATCAACGAAAGACGGCCGCCTTAATGTAATGTCGACTTTTACCGTTAGTCAGGTAGGAATTTAGCAAAACTCTCTTCGATTTCTTTCGTACACTTCTTCTGATTCTAGAGATTCATCACTTTCATTGAGCTGACGAAATCTTTTGATAAAATGGAATTCAATAGACTCATTAATCGTTTAAAACAGCTTCTCAATAGTTCTCGGTATTCCTGCTGAGAAAACACTAGGTGTTTCTTTATTCTTCATTCTGTTAAAGCTGACGTTCGGCAGTATGGCCTTCCTCTGAGCCTGGAAGGGTATATTAATAGGCAATTTGCTATGCCAAACGCTCCAATAACACATAGAGAAAAATAAAAATCTAAATCGCAATCACACGATCAACAGCTTCTTGAAAAACTCACCGTTTATTACATGCCTTCCACTGAGGAAGAACAACTGATCAGAGTCGCATGTGGCCGATCAAGGCACCACTCCACATCAAAAGTCGATGCGAAGGCACGAGGCGAGATCACGTGTGATCATCTGGCATTCCTCCCTGCTGTTCATTTTAAGGTTCCTCGTATTTATTCAAAAAGCCTCTAAAAGTTCGAGCGTTTGATCGATGCCGAGGTTAATAGAAAGTCGGCCATGGAAGTTACAACTGCTCACAGGCATTCAGCAGGTAGGTGCTAACTACAAAAGAACGTGAAAAAGAGGAAAAGGTTTAGATGTTTTTTCAATTGTCTGCTCCTTTGTGATCCGTTTCATGATCAATCAAACAAATGTGGCCATAGAAAAACAAGGTTTTCCTATTTTATTAGAAAAATTAATGCTGAACAAGGAATTGGGTGCCTAAAACCTTGACGTTGTTTCAAAAAAGAACTCGACCTAGTCACAAAATAGGAAACAACGCTTTGGAAGCAGCTAACACTAGCGCGTAGCTTCCAAGAAGCAGTGTTGCATTGCGTGCGTTGGCTTGGGCAAAGTAAACGCAGTGCATTGCAGCCAATCCATTTATTTCTCAGTTGTTTATCTAGCTAAGAAGAGCATTGTTATCGCATTTTTTTAAACTCATAACTCGTTCAAACTAGATGCTACATCAGGTGTCGGCTGGAAAAGTTTTTCTCCATAGTCAATAATTTCCGAGAAATCTTTTCTCGAATGACTTCATTTTGCGCCATGAGACTGCTGCTGCTGCAGAGAGTGCGCACCACGACGAAGTTGCCTGTAAAGGGCACCCAAGAACGGTAGAACGTAAACACCGAAGTTACGCACATTGGAAAATCTTTTCCTTTCGACCCTCCCAACGGCTTAACGCCTCATCGTGACTGGGAGGTGTTCCTGGGTGTCGGACTGCGATGTACAGCAGAGGGATTCGTCCTCCCGGCAGGGTCTCACAAGCTGAGGAGTTCGGCGTTTCCATCAGGAAGCCTAGCTAAGAGTAAACTAATACCAGGACTCACCACCGTCTTGGTATCAATGTCGCGTAGTGGTAAATTTTTCTCTGATCCACAAGGGCTGCTACTGCCTGTCGTGGTGACGGACTGGGGCAGACTTTGGCCAGGTTGTCCTCGGGATTTCAGGGAGCCCCAATGGCTTAGCCACCAAATCTCGGAAAAATGGTGATTACGCTGGGGCGCGCACAACTAGTGATGACGGGCCATTCAAGTAAGTAAGTATCAAGTTTTTTTCGATAAAATTATACATTACCGAAATCTCTTTTCAGTGGTTTGGTTTTCATAGAGTGTGCATTCATCACTGTTATTCAAACATCGTTTGTTTTTTTAAACAGTTGTTATGCCTTATCACCACAACCTTGTGCTTGCCGAAAAGTTGCAACAAAAAGAGTAATTGAGAAAGCCAGTATAGTCAAATATGCGAGGCAAATGAATTTCAGATATTCACAGCTAATTCCCTGGCTTTCCATTTCAGTTGTGATTTGTAAAACACTTCTTGTCAACAACATCGTTGGATGGTAGATCGTAGTAATATATAGTAAATACCAAATAATATCTAAAGGTGATTTATGCCGGACGTCTTTTCCTTCGGCTTGCACGCCTAGATCGATAAAGCAAAACCTCCTCTGTGATATCGTCACATCCCAAATTCTCAAGGTCTCCAGTTACGGAAAAACTATTTTCTTCACCTTCCATTATGTGCTGTGTTTTAAGTGGTTCATTTTCCTACTAGGCTAGCTCTATGCCTTAAATACCTAATAGTGAACGCTGCAATTAAACAAAGGGTAACTGGAATAGTCGCATCGCTGCAGGGGCTTCGTGAGGAACTCATCCATAATTTCATTTTACATTAATAAAAATCGTTCGCTGGATCTTCCTCACCGCCAGTTAGCACCTTTTTAAAGGCTTGAAAAAGGCATCTACTTGATACTGCTGCCATTGTTGGGTGAATATCAATTTTTCGTAACTCTGTGGTGTATAATGTTACTGTTTTTTAGAAATCAGCTTCTATGCTACAGTTCAAATTTCCTTCTTACCTAATTGTTATCGAGTTCTTCGCTTATTAATTAACAGTGCATATTATGTACTGCACTCAAGGCTTAAGTATACAAATTAGTACCAATATTTTTGATAAAAAGTAAGCTGCTCGGCCAATACAATTTGTTTTTGTACTTTTCAGCATCATTGTTCTGATTTGTAATAGCAGCGATTAGTCACAATCGTTTGAGATCATTTTTTGTAAGCGTTGTCGGATCGTTTTGCTGACTTGTCGGAATCCTCACTGTGGTGGTCTAGTGAACCATTAATAGCGATTAGGACGAGGAAGGTCAGCGACGGCGCCACTTTCCTTTTGGTTCGACGGTTCTCCGTTGTACGGATGAATAGAATCGGTATTTCTCAGTCTTTCGTTTTCACCGCGACCTCATTTCTTCTCACCAGACCGCTATCACTTTCTTCCAACATCGAATTATTATTGTACCGTTAGACAACGTAACTCATATGGTGACTTAGAGCAACCCATTCTACCCATATTGAACCATTTTCTACATCCTGTTGGCCACTGACATGTTGCGTGGTCTTTTGCTACATGCTTACATTTTCTCAAACACAACGCCATTTGTTTTTTTCATGCCGAATTAGTGATTTTTGTTTTTCTCGCTTTATCGCCCTCCTTTTTACTTCCATGCTCCTTTTCCCCATTAAAAATCGTGCATATTTCCAGAACCTAAGCTTTTTTTCATTCTACGCCGCTTACAATTTCCTATAGTCTAAGTGGCGGTCGTGTATAGCACATGCATAAACAGCTGATCCTAAATGCCTTCTGCTATTATCAACAGTACTTGTACAATGTTGAGACATTGAATCTCATCATTTTCGAAATATACTGAATGATCTTATTTCGATAATTCAAAGTATAACGCTGAGAATTGGAAGCTACGTAATGCCAAATGCCTGGGTCTTTTCGAAAGGGTAGCCATTTACGAACGCTATTATCCAAAATAGCTAAACGTAGTGCTTTTCTTAAGCAGAAATTCCACGGCTTCGCATCTATTTTTTCGCTTTATTAATCTCCAAGGAACACTAAATCTTTTAAGCTCTTCAGTTTCTGTTTCCAAGTGGGTATTCGAGAAATAATATATTCCATATTCTCCAGTTTAACTGCCGATAAAACAACTGGTATAACCTTAAGATTATTGAAAATATCTGTAGAGATTGAAAAGTGAGTAGCGTTAGACGTTAACCCACGGTTATGAGTTCCTAGGTTGCAGGAAAGGTGAATTCGACTGGGATTTACTAAATGGAACGTTGCGATGCTTAAAAATTTCGTAATAATCTGTGAAAATTTTCGTAGTCCATTTGATATTCGTTCCATGCAGAGTTGGAGTATAGAGGAGTACCCAAAAATTTGAAGTTTTGCCTTTGGTGTTGTCTAGATAAGCTCTAAATAAAAAAATGGAAGAAATTCGCTCGTGTTCACATAATACGTAGAACAGAACACTTTAATCATGAGGAAAGAAGATGACAACCAAAATCAAAGTGTGTAAAATTCCTGCTGCATTGCTACTTCAACACTACTCTACCGTTCTCCAACCGTTATAAAGTTTCGCTTTAAATTAGAATGAATGAATAAATCTCTTTGGTTTTTCGAATTTACAAGTGTGACGAGAGGAGGATGAACTATACATTTTTTTAATGACTAAGATTCCGGTGAGGTTGCCTTTGTTGAACGACGGATTACTGTATGTGTAACCTTGATGGGTCCACTGTTTGGCAGTCTTAATGAAAAGTTAACAGGTAAATTATCAAACATTGTAGACAGCACTAACCGTTTTGGCGTTCTAAGTAATGAGATGCCCACCAGTATGTTGTTTGGATAAAATCCGGATAAAAACTAAAAGTTATACATGGGTCCGGATAAAAACTAAAAGTTATGCAAAAACAAAAAAAAATTTGAGATAAGGTAAGAAGTCTGATGTGATAATCTGGCATTCGTCTTCTCGGTTGAATAGCTAGAACTCTTTTCTTAGCGAGTGACGATTGAGAGCTGTTGGCTCAACAAACCATGCATATTTATTTTCTCTTCATCTTTTAAGAAATTTCGAAGGTGTTAGCATTGCGGAGCCATTCGACACTTTTATGGAAAGTTGTGTTGCATCGAATTGTTGTATTATATATGCGAAGCTTGATCACGTTGAATGTAGGTAGGTGGTCTAGGAAAATACTGATGTTAGGAAAATGGTTTGGTCTGAAGCCAAATAGTAGGTGAAGATGAGATATGGAAGCTATATAAGCTTGAAGTTTAGTCCACCTACACAGCTGGTGATTGGTTTAATTTCAAGCGATTATAAGCGATTGACGCAAAACCACCAGCATAAACAGCAGTATTATTTTTACTGTTTAAATGAACCGTAAGAGAGTGGAGCAGTAGTCGGGGTGCAGTTCATCAAGAGATACTGCTTCGACCCCTCTCCTGGTTCACCAAACCTCTCATCCTTCAGCAGTCGAGGAAATGGTATCAGTTTTGTTTGGAAACAGTGAACTTCCTGTAATCCAAATGTTCACGCGTTGGCCCGGCTGTCTAAGGACCCTATACAGAGTCGACTCGACCAGAATTCAACGACATTCATAGAAAAGAACAAGCAAAACGAATCGGACGCAGGAAGTGCTGGGATCGGCACAAGAGTTGTGAAGACGAGTCCAAGAACATTACTCGTCGTCTCAGGTGAACAACACGTGTAGTCTCACTCGCAACATCACGGTTCTGAGGAAGGCGAAACGACAACGGCAACTTATACCAGCCTCGCATCGGCTTAATAAGGTCAGGTCATAAAAAAATATAGGTCAATATATGGATTATTTATGCCGAGATTTATAGAAAATCGGTTTTTTGAATGTTAAGAATAATAACGAATTTCAATAAACAGTTGGCGTGTACAAAATTTACATGAGAAACACCTAAAGGGAACTGACCTCTAATCTTCAACGTTCAAATAACCCTTCTAGAAAATGGCTACGTTGCAAGGTATTATCTGCAAATAGGGAAGAAAATCATACTGGCCCATTGCTTTTATTCTGATCCGTTACGCATCGAGAAGACGACATCGAATAGTTGCAAGTGTAAGCAAAAGAAGGGAGAAGAGGAAGCACTAGCTTGACATAGCACAACAAATAGACATTTTCAGGACCAACGAAACAACAACCAGTGAGCTTAGATTCAAGAAATAAGCCTTGCCTCAAAATAATACTTTTAACTGGGGTAAGACTTTTTGAAAGCTCCATTCCATCTCTAGCGAAATAAGAATCGCAGTTCAAAGGTACTTAAAAGTAGTATTAGTAGATCTGGGCTTTCTGTTACAGTTATTCTGCAACATCGGGCTCTTCACGCAGTCATTTAGTTCCTAACCGCCCATGTGACCATCTATAAGCTGCGCAAAAATTTGTTAGCGTTCTATCTATAGGTATTAAATATTTTGGGCACTTTGAAACGTGCAAAGAAGAATATATCAGCGAAACAGCTAGACCTCATTCTGTTCGTGTAAAAGAGCACCGAAATGGAAAGCTTGAAATCCTATGTAATGGTCCACTCAGGACGCATACGCTCATTGCAGCGAAAATTTCGGTATTAAACTCACAATTCTAGCTCTAGAATTAATCGCGTAATTTCGCAGAAACCGAGAACAGGTTAAAGCTCGAAATGCTCTCGACGTTGATCAATCTCTGAGGGATGCACCATGCATTCGATTTCATTAAGCACAACAGTTGCAGGTGAATGAATGCATATATGGCCTTTACAACGACTCACGGCTGGCCAACGATGTATTGAACCAATGCTGTTATCCTCTCAAACAAGTCTATAGCATTTTTCCAACCCCGAAGGGTTATGAGGCTTGGTGGGCCACAGGCGAGGGGATCAATCCCATGTGTGTGTCGCAGCACGCCTCCGTCCATTGCTCCACACGCTCCCCTGAAAAGGACAAGTGAATTAAATTAAAATGATTTCCAGATAAGTTCTAAAGACCCAAATCACTAATCGATGAGAAGAATGCTTTACTATTGTACATGATTTTGTGTCAAATCTCAGCCAATTTTTGGATGAAGTCGGTTTTTTCTTCTTTAATTTTTTGTTTTTGCTGAAAAATATTAATTTTTCTTCAATTGGTTTTCTAACTGGTCTCACCTAATGTCTTACGTTAACAACTTATGTGATCTACCATTCCGTAAAAAATGTGAACAACAAAAAATGAACGAGTTCACCTACAGCTTTTGAAGTTCGCGATTTGATTTCACACAAAATTGTAGAACTATAAAATTGCTCTTTTTTCCACCTCAAAATCTTCATTCTTGTCTTTTTTAACACGTTCCTTAAGGCATCATGTGAGACATACTAACACCACAGCATTGTGAGAATCTGCACTAGTCGGCAATATAGCTTCGGTAGATAAGCTGCTTTTTGCATTACATACCTATCTTCTGTCTGTAGTTTCGCTTCAATTGCTGTTGTTTCAGAATAAGATGCACGAGTGCTGGGCACTTCTAGTGCTACTGAACTCAGTGACCGCACAGTTCTTCGGTGTATTTAATACACGACAACGGCCATCACAAATTGAAACAATCGGAGACCAGTTCGGTGTTCGAGACGCAATTGGAGCATGGAGCCGAGTGCTACGCAACGTGGCAACTCAGTCGAAGACTAGGCACGGTTTCTAATTCTTATAACAACAGAAGCAAGTTCTAGAGAAAAGTTTGAAATAAGAAATATTCTGGCCTTCTAGTTACTTTTTATTTTTTTTCACTATTACAAGGTATAATGTGGAATAGAAGAATAAGGATGGTGAGATATGAGCAGAACTCAGCCCAGACCATGGAACCCGTGATTAAGTTTCGGAGAGGTCACGTTCCACCCACTACACTAACCGAGGTCTTTGCTTTGTCTTCTCTCAACCACTTCCTTTCTCTAACGGTCCTATCAGTTATCGCTCGTCAACGGAAATGATCTGGGAAGCACAAATCCACATTGAACCCAGTTGAGCTGAAGCACCGGTAGAAATCATATCCTTTAACCATTGTTTAATGCTATTTTTTAAGGCGAAGTATCATCTACATCACTAGTGATCCCGTTGATCGTAGAGTGACCGGAGTGGGAGCCAGTAAATATTATATTTCTCCTTGTCGCGTGCATGAGTAGCGCAATGGATTCTGCTCGCTCTGAGGACTCCCCGAGCATCATAACTTTCTTCTAGCATTTTCGCGAACAGCTCTGACCACCGCGTGGGTAGTCTTCGGCAGTAAGTTTGACATCCCGAAAAACCTAGACACGAACAGCTATTGTCCATTGGTTGTCGCTCATGCGCATTACGTGTCTGGTCCACTTTATCATCGACATTTTGATGTATAAAATGGCATCTTTGGTGTTTCATAGTTCACGATGGAGTTTTAGATCCTTTCGCTTACTTGTGTAACACGGGATACTCCTAGCATCGTCCTTTCGACTGGGCGTGCAATAACGCTGAGTGGCCATTGATTCTACTTACACGGTGACCAGGTTTCTGACACATATGTTAAGGCATGAAGAGTCGTGGAATCGAAAAGGTGGGCACGGAGTTGGGTGTTCTTTGTTCTCTTCCATATATCTTCCATACTTTTGAAAACTCCCCAAGTCGCTCGTTTCGTCCCGCTCAACTTTGGATCTAAGTCGTTCATCATATTGATTTCCGGATCCAGATTGGTGAAGCTGGTTCATTCGGAGATGAAAACAAGGCAATCCGCCTGAACACTTTTTTTGATTTTGCCAAAGACCGATTTTTTCAAAGGCTTTATTAAAGTCAGAAAGCGTTCATTTCGCTTGACTAATGTTTGCTGTCTTAAGAACGATCTCATCAGCAAAGGGAAGACAATGTAATTGCCAGCCTCTCATCGGCTTTCACTCCCATGTTTTCCCATTCCAATGTTCGCATGACGTTCTCGGCAGTGGCGGTAAATATTTTTGGCCAGATCGCATCAGCTTTTCTAACCACGTGAAAATTATTATAGACTAGTGAGATTTTTGATGTATTTTACAGAGCTCACGAAGAATGTTTATATACTGAGTAAGACGCCCTTACTGTCCAGGGCTCCCGTGGCTGTTTCTATCACAACTGAGTCGAAATCTAGTACTAGTAAAAGTACTAGTGCTAAGTACTAGTAAACCAGACCGACTTTCATTTAATCTCAGCCTGAATGACCAATATAGTTGTTTAGATCATTCAGTTTTAGCTGTGTGCTAGCTACTCTAGTACCGACTACTACAGGATGAGTTGTCAATACGAAAAGAAATCATGATCAGTCGATTAGAAGTCAACAGCTGTGTTGTTTGAAACATCATCGCATGATATGCTTGCTCATTCAAGCAGAGCTCCACTAAAGAAGATTCTACTCGATGTGGCAACGAAACCCGACATCGACGGTACGAACGACTGTGGACCATCAGCTCCAATCATCGACCATGAGGAAGGCGAAGACGTCGAAATCTCAGCAGAATAAAAGTTTTATTACAGCCCCGTCTAAGCTGAACAGTCTAAACAATTCAGTCAAAAGATTTCTTCAAATCGATGAAAGTGAAACAGAGCGGTCTCTTATACTCTCACGATACTTCAGCGATTCTTGGTATCTTGTGCACGTATTCTGTCGTGATGAGTCTTTTTCGAAACTTTGCTTGCTCACATGGCTGTTCTTGGTCCAACGTTCGGTCAATCGTGATTAAGATGACTAGAGTGGAGTTCGCAAACAACTGACAGCAGGCAGATTGAAGAATAGTTTCCGAACTCTCAAACGTCACCCTTCTTAAATAATAGCACAGTTTTACTGGTCTTCCAGAGATTGTGTGCCTAGTATTCCGGAAGGCACGGTGTGAGAAGCCCAGCCAGCGCTCTGATTAAGACTGACGCAAAATTCATCAGGTGTTCAGGCCTCATCCTATCCGGATTAGGTATTGTTCGACCCTTAACCCACGAAAATTCATATCGGTTGGGGAGAAGCAAGAGGTTACTGAAGCGATCCAAGTAGTAATCGTAAATTATTTTCTCCATTGCCTTTATGGACGCTGTAACTGTTCCGTCTGGGCGTCAGTGTGCAGTGATCCTGGTTTTGCTATTGGCAAAGTATCGATGACTTTGCGAATGCTCTTTCCAGCCTCTGCAACTTCGACCATTACTGCTTCTCTTCTCTCTTTAAGATTTTCTTTTGTCGCCTGTCTGCATCTGTCTGCATTGTTTTGCGTCGTATCAGCTCGAGTGTTCCTGGAGACTCCTGGTGACTTTCGAACTCTCAGCTTTCACAGAGCTTGCTTGAAGATATTGAATGAGCCTACTGTATTATTTGCCGTCGATGTTATCAAGAACGGCATATTCCCAACAGCAGGCAAACGAACTGAATAAATTTAAGGTCATTGTAGCTTTTGGACTTCATTTTTTGATTCTAGTAATTTCCTATACTTTCGACAAGAAAAATATGTTGCACGAAGGAGGCGATGCTCTGATCACGTGTAGAATTTTGGGACAAAAGCGATATCATTTAGGCAAAACCTCCAATTTACTATGATGTGTTCTATTTCGTTATGGTACTCTCCACTGGCAGACTCTCACGTCCAGCGTTGAGCATGGGCTCTCTGGAATTGCGAGTTCCCATGAATGGTCTTGTTCGTCATGATAAACTCGGACAGCCGCCCACCATTCTCGTTCAATTTTAGTCTGTGGGTTCCAATGTGACGTTCTTCAGACCTTCTTCTTGGTCCAATCTTGGCATTAAAATCTTGAGCAGTGACCTTGAGGGAAGCATCGTTCCCTCTGTAGAATTTTTCCAAGTCCTCTATAAATAACTCTTCGACTTTGTCTTTGTCATGACTTGATATAGGTGCGTGGTCGACGAAGATTATTAAAGCAGGTTTTGATTCACATCTGTTCGGCTGTCGACGTTCTATCCTAGTAGCTGTTCAGATGAGTTGATATTCATGACCAAACTCGTGTCGACGAAAATTCCGACGAGGCAGCTTTTTCCGTCGTTGCGTGCTTCCAGAAGCATTTCTCTTCGGTGTCATGCCAGCTTTGAAGACGTCGCGTATTCTTCCCAGTCCGATGACGTCACACCTTATCAATCTTGCTTGCATCACCAAGTTTTCTAACAACAACTCAGATTCAAGTGAGCATGCATTTTAGGTAGAGATCGTGCCTCAGTCCTTCGACACGTAAGCGGCCTGGAAAGGTCCTGAGATTTCATCAGTCTCTCCGCAATCGTCCTATCTAACTCTGCAGAGTACCGGAGCTCTTTTTGGGTCAAGAGAATGAGGCCCACTTAATATACTGCATTTAGCGTTTTGATACATGCGTATAGCATACCGAGGGTTGAATATTGTGGCTGGCTGTAGTAACGAGCAGCCTGCCTTTTTTCCATAGTATACAGGGAACTTATTTGTTAGAGGCGACTCCTAACCACCTCCCACATAATTTTTTGACACATGATTGCAGGGTTTTGTCGAATTAACTCATCGAATACAATGCACATAAACAAGAACCTACCCAAGCACCCACACGTGAGTACACACTCGCAAGCACAGAAGGTGTGTGAGAAATTGGTGCATCAGGAAAGGGTAGTCCATCCCCTGAATCCACTTTCTTGCCAGGGAAGAAAGGCTGCTTTTGGTTCCGCGATTAACCCCCATCCGCCACGTGGGAACGCACACGTTGCTTCGCGACTAGCAGACAGAGTTTCCCTCCATGAAATCCTCAGCACAAGAGGTGACATTTAATGCAACCACAACAATGTTGAGATATGAGCAAAACTGGGAACCTCAGTTGTGCTTCGAATTCGCGATTGCCCCCTCTGCGGTCACGTGCTTTGTACTATACCAATCGAGAACCTCGCTTTACCTTTATCTCAGCATGGAAATAAATTTTTGGGTGTTTCGAAAATGAGACTCTGTTGCTAACATTTTAAACAGCTGAGCTAATCCAGTTCATTACAGCAGTACTTATAAAAGGCATTATTAATTTAAGTGAAAACCGTCCAATTCTACAGATTTCTAACAACACTTCACAAATGTAATTGTTCATTGCATAAAATTCTTAGCTTCAGGAATTGGGGTACTTTAGAGGCATTTTCATTACCAGCTCCCTTGTTAGAGACTAGTCCAGAAAATGCTTGCAGAGGCGGGAGAAAAATTAGCCTTTGGGTGGAGAGATTTGCGATAACCATGCTGAGCCAGGGGCGCGTTTGGCAACACACATATGGTATCGATACTAGCGCCCGTGGCTCGCCAAGCCTTCCATCATTCCGGGGTCGGCAAATTGATACCAGACCTGCCTGGGAAGATAGCAACATTGGCTCGATACATCAGTAGGCCACCGCGAAGTCATTGTATAACCCAGATATGCATTCAGTCACCCCCAAACGGTGCTTAATGAAGTCGAATGCATGGCGCATCCCTAAGGGATTGGTGAACGCCGAAAGCTCTTTATTTATGCTAGGCTAGGGGTACTAATATCCTATTATAACTCTTCCAAGCCTTACAAATTTAGCTGCTCGGCGTGATTTTGGGTGTTTTCGAGCAACCTAATTGGTGTCCATGCACTAATCAATGTTAGTGCCTAATATTCCCTATTTATTTCGTTTCAATAGTTTGGTACTGATGTCTATAGTTTTCAGCCGATAACTTTTGAAAACGACTAGTTGCCTTGGACGTGTAAGAAAGGCGGCAAAGCTCACCAAAATCTGCAAATACACCTGGCGCAACCAACACATGAAACAAAACCTTAGCAGCTAATCCGATGTCAAAAACGCATTCAAAACCCTGGCGGGCTTCAGAAGATTGTAGAATTTTGCAGCTGTGATATAACTCAAGTGGAGCATGTTGACGGAAATGTCCCCATTGGAATATTTTTTATTCATTCTAATAAACTTTATAATGAGTTAAAGCTCTAACTTTCAGGAAGAGTTTTAAAATGATGTGGCATTTCCGAAAACTTAACAGTGTGAATGCAAAGATTAAGAACTTGTTTAAAAAAATTCTTTGAACAGAATATTTGGTAACAAAAACACCCCCAGTGGAGTTGTAATCGGGAAAAATCCGTAATTACACAATAATTACCGACCAGGATAGTGATCGATTTTATTTTAAGTAGAAGTTTTAGATCCAGAGTAACTCGATAAACAAGAGATTTTAAGGCAATTTAACCCTTTGTTTTATTTCAGAGGGTAATTCGATGCTTTAAATAAGTGTGGATGATGAAGAAAATATCCAGCTCTGTAGATTAATCTTGTGCTAGATAATTTTCCTGTTTTATTGTAAAAATTTTCAGCGTAACACCTCCTAATCCGAATGATTTCACCATACCTCCTCATATTAAAAGGGAAGATATCGAGAAAATTTTGCTTACGAGGAACAATGGTGACAATATAATTAACCAAAGGCTACTTTATCTCGTTTTGCCCAGGTGAACCAAATTTTTTTCTCTCTGTCTTTGTTCACTTGGAGAAAACCTTCAAGTTTTTTTTAAACAAACAATGACTAATTCATGGGCTAGCTGTGAACACTGTCGCAACAAACGTGTGCAGGAATAACAGGAACGAATCATTTTCTCAAAGATCAGCGAACAAATGGTGAACGATTACTGCCATTGACATTCATAATTGTAAACAAAATTATCACTGAATGAGACTCCAATATCCGTGCTATCAATTCCGCTGACGCACCACTTGCCTTTTTATTAAATATCGAGTGATTTAACCGGGGACCAGCAACGTTACCGTTAGTCCAAGATGTACGGCAAAATTGCCCTGTACGTTCTCCTTCGTTCTAATTGTTGTTCAAGAAATTCTAAGACATTAATATTTGCGGTTCACACTCTTCAAAGAAATGCCGGATTTTTATGCCGATGGTCTTCCTGTTGTGAGCTTACACAGTAATTCAGAAGTTAATGGGGCTTAATAGACGTTCATAGTTCAAACGAGTGTCAAACGTAGTCCAGCAGCTTTTAGGCATTGCAAATGATTGAAATTTTCTGAAAATTTCCGTTAAGTTTTCTCTAGATCCCAAGATTGTCGTTCCATGAGATATACCAAAATCGTCTCCACAGACAGCCTCTAGCCATTATACACTGGGTGAATGTTTGTCATCGTAAGATTAGGGTCCTCTACGATGGTGTCAGTTCTTGGTACCAGTTTACTCCCAACTAAACCCTGGATGTAAATGACGAATACGTTTCCAATTTAGTGATATCAATAGCATAGTCACCTAATGCTTGCCTTTCAACGCCTAGGGACTTCTCTACCACAGCTATATAGTGAACAATTGTGAAGTACACAATCGTAGAAGATTGCGCTTCAGAGAAACCGACCAGCTTCACTTCTATCTGCTTACTAATTGATGTTATGAGAGCAATTCTATCAGTAAAGCAAAAATAGTGGCTCTGCTGTTGATGGATTTAACTCCCATGTTGTAGTAAACCAGTGTATTGAAAATAAGATTAGGAAGTTTCTCATAGTCTCCTGAATGCCGAAAAAGTAGAGCTTACTCCAATTTTTTAAAATATTTTCGAAGCAATTGCATCCAAACAAGTTTTCAAATCGATGCAGTTGAGATGTGTCGGTATCCCTCACTCTTGCAATAATTTCATGACTTTCATAACTATACAAATATAGCCCGTCGTCATGAGAACTTTCAGATTTACTACCAAGCTGTTCAAGTGGTGGGAATGAATTAGATTCGTTCTATAATCAATTCGAAGAACTAACCCGCATCGAAAAGTACTTTTATAAATTTGCTGTTGGAGAGTTCAATTCCTAATCAGGAAAGGTCAACGTAAATGAATACAGGATCGGGAAACTTGGAATACTTAGATACAATCGTCTGGTGGTTTTGTTCGAGCATGGTGATGTGCGTGAGTCTCATACCGTGATCAATGCAGCTGCGGGAACAGTTGATTAACTTTGTTTACGAACGCGTCCTCCCAACGTGTAGGTGGCCGTCCTATGGGACGTCTGCATTCTCGTGGAGTCCACTCTACTGTTCTTTTCGTCCATCTGTCACCTGTTCTTCACATTATGTGACCGGCCCATCTATGTTTCGCTATCTATCTATATTCTTCTGGATCCAGAAGACGTGACAGGTTTCTAAGATCAGAGCTTCGCACTCCGACTAGATATTGAGGGTGCGGGGTTATACTTCAGAAGACATCGTTCAAGAGTTCTAGAAATTTGGAATAAGAGAACGAAGCTAAGAAGAACATCATTTTGCAATACTCCTGCTGAGTGCACCTTCTTACCGTAAAAGTCCTTTCTTCGAGAAGAAAGAGTGCCAAGGCTGGACATGGAAGCTCTCGAGTAAACCAGTCGTGCGGATTTGGATCACATTATCCGCAGCAAAAGGTGGTGATTCTTTGACACCTCCACAGTTCTATCACTCTGCGCTGAGGGTGACTACCGCTTTCTTCAAAGATTCTATTAGGCTGTTTATTTCGAAGGAAATGAATGTCATGAAGGTCATCAAACAACCCAACCGGAGAGGAGAAACTGCTTATCAAGGTAATTAATCGTCTCAGCCATTCAGACAATAAGTGCAGATCTCGACTACCATTAAAGAGTTGCTCAAAAAAAGCAATCTTTTTCTACAATACTGACCTCGCGTTCATACATCCCTCTTAGGGAAAACCACTTGCGATTGTACCCTCTGAAGCTCGATGTGTGTGAGTGTGCATGAACAGAAGCACAGGACCACGAGCAAATATTATTACAGCTGACTTTCTTCAAACAGAAAGTCACAAAATAATTTACTTCTCCCAATGCATGTTATATCCTACTTATGTGGAAGAAATGTCAGACCAGTGAACGACTACGCATTCTGTCATCTTGACTAAGAACGGTGACCGCTTCTGGTAACTATCCTCCAATTTCAATAATGCTGAGATATTTGCAAAACTCCGGACTGCAGGTGTCTGTGGTGGGAAACGAACACGCTATTGTCCTTTCCGGAGAGTAAGGCGCTCACCACCACACCATGCGGATTTTTCGTTTTGCCTACCTCTCAGCTACTTCTATCGATGAGAGCCAATCACCCGCCAATAGGATTGGTCTTGGGAACCAAAATAGGCAACGAAAGTAGCTAAGCTGAGGCTATAGTTATAATCACAATTTTAGCTTATTATTTAGCATTCGTTCCCCACGCAGACACCTGTGGTCCGTAGTTTTGCAAATATATCAGTTTCATTGAACTTTATTTTGCAATATATCCTGCCATTGAAAAGAGTAGGCAGTAAATAATAAGCTAAAATCACCCTCCAATTTGCTTATTGAGTGCGGTCTAACAACAAGTCTTTACGTTGTTTGTGATAGTATGGATGTCAAGAAGTTCGAATGTGGCATAACCAATTGAGCAAGTAAGGATTCCGACAAAAATTCTGCTACATGAACGACATTCAAACGGTATCCCGGTTTAGATAAGTCGGTTGAGAATACTTCGGTCTTAACCTTTTTTAACTGCAAAAGAGCCCATGAAGCCTTGGAACAAATGCATTCCTTTCTGCGTTCGCAGACCCAGGTGTGGACACTTCATGCGTACGAACTCTAACAGATTATTTGTAACTGTATGTTATCGCACCACGAAAATACAGTTTTCCAATCGCTGCTTTATAATCCCCATTGAAAATAAGGGCCGACAAAACGTCGCCATCTCGGAATTATCACATTAGTGTGATTAGTGAAGTTATTCATCTTGGATGAGCAGGGCATGAGAGTTAATGACAACTTCCTGTTAAACCTTCCTCTTGCTGATGACATTGGCATTTTCCCGAAGAGCACTGATGAAGCAGAGACGATGCTCAATGAGCCCAACGAAGCTGGAAAAGAGATTCGAGGACGCTTAACTAGGATGAAGAACTACTACATAAAGAACAAATGCTGCAAAGGTTAGCAAATCGAACTGGATGGATCTCTGACTAGAGGAACCGCCTCGTACGTGTTTCCAGCCCGTTTAGTGAAAATAGACATTGACATGAAGGAGAGGTTAGATAAAAGAGAGAAAGCAACATGAACTACTTTCCCGCTTCTCAGAAAACCCACTCCACGATTAAGGAGTCTAAGGGGTAAAACTG
Source organism: Angiostrongylus costaricensis (assembly GCA_900624975.1). Taxonomy (NCBI): domain Eukaryota; kingdom Metazoa; phylum Nematoda; class Chromadorea; order Rhabditida; family Metastrongylidae; genus Angiostrongylus; species Angiostrongylus costaricensis. The sequence goes on from UYYA01000239.1 coordinate 70,881, forward strand.
CGTACAGCTTGTCGATTCGGCAACCCTTCCAGTGCTTTGTCATGCAACAGGGACGCTGGTTGACATTTCAGCAACGTCGAAAACATCAATTAAGGAGTGTTTGAGCAGTTCCTTCTAAAATCTCAATTCTCTCAGCTCACAGCGTCTGGCCGGATTCTTCGAAGTCTACGAGAATATGTTGATAAAAAAACATGGGTGGACCAATCATATAAAAAAAGGAAAAAAAGAACAGACAGATCTGTAGAACTATAGATTGGCCTCAGCGTTCATACTAAAGTCGTCTGAGCGACCACACGAGGTAGGCTGTGTTGATGGCTATTGTCGACCAGATGCATTCGCATCAGTAAACAGTTTTTGGGTAACAGAATAAGCCTCACGGATGTCGCTAACTATCTACCATGGTCTGCGGTTGAGTGAGAAAAACACGGTTGGAAGATGTGTTGGTACACATACTAATCGTGAAGATGTGGCCACAGAGAGCACTCTGGTTGGAGTTTCTTTCCATATCTACAATGAATATTTCCACGCTATCTCCATAGTAGCTGATCATTGGACTGTTTAAAAGAGGCGATTTTATATTTTCTCAATGAAGTCGTCCAATTTGTATCTTAAACGGTAAAGAAGTTCAAGACTCTTTATAAGGGGACATCATAAAGGAAAATTCTTCTTTTCCCTTCTTATTTATCATAGTTAGCAATGGCCACGAACACAGCTCATTTTTTGTTTGCTAACATTCATAATTGCATTCTTTGTTTGATACATTATCCATGACATGGCCTCTATGCGAATCATAATATGTTGAAGTAATGGCTGCTCACAAAAGTTCTTTTATTTTACGACGATTAATTTTTTCTGGAGCTTATCGCATGCACTCCTTCCAATTTATTCATTTTTTAAAGGCTAACGGTTCAAACACGGAACCAAATGAGCATACAGGAATACATCCGATAGGATAACATGCTTGTCCCCAGTTAACCGCTATTATGTTTGCAACTGCCGTTCTTCTGTTGGAAATTTTAAAAACTTTAATGTTGTTATCATTTTTTCAAGGGTTTCAATTTAAATCTGGTAGGCGAGCTTCGCTGCGAATCTGCTAACTGTAACTCACGATTGTTCCGCCAAATTTGCGCTTAACTTAATAAATAAGGATGAGCTATTGTTGATGTAAGAGTATTAAAAAGATTTACAAATATCTAGTGTAATTTGGGCACAAGTGCAGTTTTATGAAGAGATTTGTAGAATCAAGGGTCAGTCTCCTTTCACTACAACCACTCTGCCAACAACAGCAACAACAACGACAAAAACTACACCAACAGAAGAAACGTCAGTTATTACTACCACAGCTACTACGAACGCTACACGAACCAGAAGTATCGCTGCTGAAACCAACGCAACTCAGAAGCCAATAGCAACACAAAGGTCCACTCAATGGAAGAAACCACATGCCAAGAAAGCGAAGTGGTCTGAAGAGGACACGAAGGAGTTCGAGCTCGACAGCTCCGAATTGGCGAGTTTTTGACCATATATACAGAAAAATCATTAGTAAATGTTGTTCTGTCATCATTCCACTAAGGTTTTAACAACTTCACTCTGCGTGAGTTTTTCGATTTTTTTTTGACTTCCTCATTGGTAAGTAATTCACTGTTTTCTCGGTGAGCAAACACAAGGTTTCTGTCAAAATTAGCCGAAAGCTGAAAACAGCCGCGCACCAGTTCTTTGGAAACGGTACAATAGTACATATTGTCACGAGATTACACCGACTCATTATTTCCAAGGTCCTCAAATGTTCCTTTGTCCCAAGCGTTTTCATAATCCGAAATTGGAAATGGACTGGTTTTGGATTTGCCAGTCCTAAGCAGCCACGCTCTGCCTAAGACTTGGAATTAAACGATTGAATTGACTGCAGGGTGGTCACAATCTAGTGATTTCAACGATGTGCCATTTTAAAAATTTTAAAATAAAGGAATACGATGAAGTGATACTTTAATTCCTCTTTCCTCGACAAGGTACTTCTAGCATTGGTATAAAGTTTTTGATGCTTCGAAGCACATGGAAACACCTGCCATTTTCGCTTGCTGGCCTCACATACTTTCTCATCTTTTCAAAGACAAAGAAATGGTTGCAACTGAGCATTAGTTTAGTTAAAGATTTCATAAGAAATGTCAGATTAGGAGACCTAATAAGGTTACAATTATTTTAGAATTGAAGCAAGTATTCATTCTTTTTAAAGGTGCTTTTCTATCGGCAGAATATGTGTAATCAATTTTAAAGGCACATTAAAAACTTTCAGGCGAAATTGGAGAGCGAATATCTTACAAAACTGGTACTTTTGAAAATGGAGAGGAAGGAACGAGAAAGTAAGCATCAAGAGGAGATTGCGAACCACGATTTGGCGAATCCCAATGATAACCAAAGTAGTGATTCTGCTGCCTCATTATCCAATAGCACGGTAACCATTCTTCTCTAGAGTTTTCTGGAGCAATTGCGAATATGTATAGCATTACATTCGCTATCATTGAAAAGTTTAGACTTCGAAACACATTCTGTGTTTACAGGCCACAACATCTGCAATTTTAACGGAAACTACCTCAACAGTAGTTCCAACGGAAAGGGAACGACAGACTGATAATATGCCGAGAGATCAACAACTCAAAGTTTCTATTCACACAAAAGCGAAAAATGGCTATGATAAAATCGAGAAGATTGAGTCGAAAGTCCTATCCATTCTGAGCAGCACCGTTAAAGAACAAGAGGAAATGCTTGGAAAACAAAGTGCAGTCGAAAGATCTAGGGTGAAAGTTGACAAAGGCCAGAACATAGCAAGTGAACTACAACAAACTCAAAATACACTTTTTACGCCACCATCGCCTCAATCCGATACCAGTGCTGTGTTTCCATCGAAATTGGCACTGAATATTACCATTGAGCCTGAGAAAAATTTAGAGAGCGAAAATTCAATTCATGTAGATAGTGAATCCCACTTGCTTAGAAAGAGTTCCAAAAAAGTGGATTTTAATAACGGCCTTTTTGAAGACAACAGCAAACATTCACAAAATGCGGTATCAGCGGACTATCCACCATCGGACGCTCCCAAAATCCTAAAAGCAACAGAATCTAATGAGGTGCTTCTAGTAAGAAGTTTATTTTATAACGTGGTAAATCATTGAATTTTTCAAGGTGTCATTACTGAATGAAACACACTTAAATGTCAAGAAAGCAGAGGACTTGTTAGATACCAATGAAATCAAACGACTGCAAGAACACATCAGGACAAAACTCTTGGCTCTTTTGCAAAAACGAGGTTGGTTAATAAACGGAATAAAAGTATGGGCAAATTTATACGATAATAATTAAGATTTTACTCCGTTATAATTAAATCACACCCCTAAATAGCAAACAACTGTCGAAATCTGGGCAATAACACAGAATATTGGTGAGCCATTAAATAAAATGTCTTAGATTTATCAGTGTCCGTGCCAATTGAACAGTTCGCTTTCACGAAGTTTAAAAATAAGTAGCAGACTTTTTTTGGCCCAACAAATTTTACAGTTATCTATATTTATCAAACAAGAATCAGCAGGTTACTTATTGACTACTGATTAAGGGGTATGTTCTTTGTACCCGCAGCGCCATCTTGATTTATACCTCCCGTTTTCACACAATCGTATTCTTGTTTGCACATGTAGTTTGGTATGCTTTGGGTGCGTACGAGCTTTTTGCTACACGTTGAGCTGTTGAAAACATTCTACTCAAACGACTGACAAGTAAATGAAAAGCCGGGTTAACCTCTAACAAATATGTTCTACGTTTTTCTATGTATACCTTGGAACCTTCCGTGGATAGCAGCATCGATTAGAAATTGAAGACTGGTGAAAAAACGAGTTACCCTTCTTGCCTGTTGCGTCAACCCAGCTCACTGATCAACTAAGACATGTGAAAAGGGCAGTGGAACATTTTTATAGGGCCGATTGTCATGCTAGACTGCTTGTGGCATAGTTGACACAGGTGACCATATTAATTGTTCAAGAAAATTACTTAGTACTGATAGCACCACGATTTGCAAACATAGGTTGCAAAAGCTGGTCTATTGCTATTTTTAGGAGAAGATTTATTGAATTTAGTTCTATGGATATCTGAAAACTATTGCAGCACGAACATTTTTTCTTGCAGTAAAAAGCAAAATTTAGTTGAAAAGCTAGTCGCCGATCTGGACCTAAATCGCAATAGTACTTTTGCACCAACGATGGGAATAGAGGAGGCAACTAGCACCAGATCTTCGTCCATTCAAAGAACTTCGGTGACTGATAGTGTTATATCAACGAAGGCAACAACTACGGCAAAATCAACAGCAGGGGTGAGGAGCACACTAACCAGTGATGAAGGAGGAGCTGCGGCTCTCAAACAAATCTCGATGTTCGAAGAGAAGAACACTGGTAAGTATTCCCGCAATTATGGTTCGATGCGAGATACGGAATGCGAATTTTGATAAAGAAACGCAGTAAAATGAACGCATTGTTTGAAATTGAAATGAACTTTAGAAGTATATTTCAGTGGAAACTGTGAACAACGCATCTTCTATAATAGCAGCGGAATTATCAAATAGAAGTGCGACAGTGCACAAATCCGAAGTAAGTTCGTTGTTAACAATATTATGGATGTTTTTCTAGGAAACAACTTTTAAGAGCTTAATTAAGCCCTGGAGTTAAGTAGGTGCTTGAATAGGATTTCTTGTCAGATTAACCCCGAAAAATTCATTGGCTCACTTAATTATGCGCTCCGCTCTCGGATCCGAAATTAAAGCCATTCAGTGAGGTGATTGGCTTCCCTTCGACTCGGGGAATACACCATCCATTCCTCTGTGGTTTTCTTAGAGGTCGTTTTACACTTCTAAAATCCTTCTCGATGACAGTTACTTTTTCTCTTAGTAGTCTAATTTACCACCGATGGAGTACTTTTTATTCGTTTTCAGCTGATCTCCATAGGCGTGTCCTCGAACGTTTGTGTGACAAAGCCCAGGTTAATTGTTGGTGGAAAACTTCAAATTTCTATTAAAGCTTTGTAGATTTTATGAGAAGATTTTGAAGTGGCCGGAGTATTTGGTCACACTTCCCCACCATGTTGCAGATCAAAGAGAAGCGTTACGACAGGACAGATCAATGCTAGAATTAAGACTGATAGATGCAGTGGCATTTTTACGTCGTCCAAAAGCGCCCATGCTACACTCTGGCATCTTGCTAGGTTCTCGTTAGCGGTATTTGCACATGATCCCTATTTTATTTTTTATATCTACGAAAGAACTACCTGTGGGATGGTGTTTGCAGGTGTCCTTGCTAGGCAACAGGGTCTTCGGTTCCATCCCTCGGCAAGGCAAACCATGCCTTCCAACTCTTAGCGGATTACAGCGGACCACATATTAGTACCAAACTTTTCTTTGTGGCTAAAAGACAATGATTTTATACATCAGATGACCACATCGAGGCAGTGTATAAGAGAGATATGCATTCACTCATCTCTACGATGCTTGAGAAATAGAGTACAAGACACATCCACTGCGCGGAGCACTTATTGTATTCTCGTTTTATTTGCATCCACTATCCACAACGGTCTTTGAAAATTTCGCGAGCAGTTACGCTGCTGCTTGAGGATTCCGTCATCTTTACGAATGTCATCGAGTCGATTCTCCTTATAATCTTGGAGATAGCCGAGCCAACACGTTCCCACGTGGGTTCGAAAAGGCCTCTGGGTAGAGGAAAGCCAGCTCCACAGTACCCTGCTTCTTGATATATTGCTCCACTAACCGCTGCGCTACCCCTTCCCCCTCCCCCGCAATCCACAACAGTTGCGTTGTTATTCATCTTTTGATCGGACCACATATTAGTACCAAACTTTTCTTTGTGGCTGAAAGAAAATGATGATTTTATACATCAGATGACCACATCGAGGCAGTGTATATAACAGTATTCAACCGACAATACTATTCCATCTTTAATGACTATAAAACAATAAAATCCTTTAGACTGCTAGGAGTACTAAGTCCGAAGCTAAATTGGCTAACGTCATCACTCCTATTGCCAAGATAATCGATAACATTGGTCCGATCATCGCACCACTTCTTCGCTCCCGCAATGCTGCGATAAAGGTGCGCTTACTTTGAAAATTGTATGAAGTAAAGTATAAAATAACAGACAATGTGTAATAATATTACAGGCAGCAGGTGTGACAACATTCGAACCACCAGGAAGAGGTAAACAGATTTCAAATCATGCTAAAAATCTTAGAAAAGCTTTTTGATTCTCCAGATATTTTGGCTCACTCAGAGGGAGAGAATTCAATAATTGGATATGGAACTCAGCTCGCACGAGAGATCCTTAATCCTGGTTCTCTACAGAAAGATAGAGAGGTTGTTGAAGTTTTTGATGGACCCAAGTTTCATGTTTTCTTCTCTCGCATTCCGCTTCACACATTGACGGGTTCATGAAGGTGGAAAATAAGATTTGTTAACGAATTTGTATAATGGATTTCAAGAAAAAAGCGAACTGATATCAAGAAAAAGTCGAGGGAGAAAGTAAACGTTCTTAAGGAAATCGATATGTTTTAGCAGTTCTTAATGAGAAATTTCGTTATTTATTGACATTAACCTTCTTATTGTCGGAAGGAAAACGTCACCCCACTTTCCACATAATATATTTGATAAGAATGGTCATCTGAGGTGCCAGCGACTGCATAATAATATCATTTCCTTATTTTTAGGAGCGCCAAAAAGCTTTTGCCGCGAAGATCGTACAGATCAAGGAAAATCTCAAATACAACGCAAGTGAAGGAGCAAATGTATGTTTTCCTTCTCATTAACTAAATCATTCAACTTTGCTATACTAATTTTTAGTTTCAGCGTATCCCGCCTTATCCAAATCTGTATTCTGTGCTACCACAAACGTCGCAAGTTACACATCGTCGTCATGCTTACCCACAGGCATTTGCTCGAGTCGCATCTGTACCTTTAGCTGAACAAGCCGCTAAAGCGTCAAGAAACACCCATACACAGCTAGCGAAGGCCTCGTTTGATTTTAGCCATTCTACTGTTGTTCCATACTTCACAGCTCCACTCACTGGTTATAAGGAATCTTTGCCTACGCCACCTTCATTCCCTCAATCGCTCTCTACGCTTCCATATTACTCATTAGAACCACGTAAAGGTCAGTTTGTATTCGTCAAGAATTTGTTCTCTGCGAATGCTTTCACTGAAGAAAACATTTTTATAGAGGCACTTTCTTCAAGATTATCTAGAGTGTCGTCCTCTGAGATCAACACTGCAGCACAGTCAATCGCTAGTACGCCATTTTATCCTACAATGAAGAGCGATGAAGTAGTTCTTCCCTTCATCACTAGTGCATTCAGCTCACAAAAATCTCAACTACAACCACCAGTGGCAGCAATGCAGATGGAGAAGCAAGGTGTTTATGAATACGCTTATTATTTTTTAGCCATCTCTGCACTATGGCCTATTTGTTCAATAGCAAACTTCTAGGAATTAACGATAATGCCGGTTATGAAAGAGGCAGATCAGAGGTGAAATCAACATTCTTTGAAGATTCCGGTAGGTTGCCTTTTTTGTATCAGTATAGAAGTTGGGAAAACGAACAGTCATTTGCAGTACTACTAACATATTTTATGCTTCCACTTATTTTGCTTCTCAAAGGAGACTATGATCATATTTTAGGAATAATGCTGGGAAACAGAGAAGTACCATCACAAAGGATTGATTCTCAACCATTCACCTCCTTAAAGAGTGTAGGCTTTAGAGGAGGGGAATTCGGAGGTACAGATTTCTAACACATAATCTTGGCCAACATTTTTCATAGCTTTTCCCATTGATATCCTTTAATCTAAGGAAAAAGTAGGTTTGAAGATAGTTTAGAAACTGAACTAAAATCCGATGAGACAAACTTCGAAATAACTTCAAGAGTAGCACCACAATTTATGAAATCTAGCTGCAGTAATGGTCGGAGCTGCAGAGGCTGAGAAAAGCATTCGCAAAGCCCACCGAAGCTTCGCCAATTACACGGCCAAAGTTATTGCACTCTGGCGCCCAGACGGAACAGTTACAGCGTCCAAAAAGGCAATGAAGAAAATCAATCATGAATACTACTCGGAATTTTTCGACACCCACGTCCACCTTCCGTCATATGAACTAAAGGAGGTTGGATATGTTGTACCACCGGTTCTCCCTTCCGAAATCCGACATGCCATTTCGTCGGTGGAAAATCGAACAGTGCCACCAGGTCTGGACAGGATAAGAGCAGAACACCTGAAGAACCTTCCGCCAGTCCTCGTAAACAGACTGGCTCGACTCTTCACACGTTACCTATCTGAATGCAAGGTCCTTACTCAATGGAAGACCAGCAAGACCGTATTATTGTTTAAGAAGGGTGACCTACACGATATCGACAACTATCGCCCAATCTGCTTACTCTCTGTGTCTCTCGTCCATAAACTTTTCACTCCAGTCATCGGAAACAGGATTGACAGAACACTGGACGAAGGACAGCCATGTGAGCAAGCAGGGTTTCCAAAAGTATTTAGTACGATGGACCACAATGGGCACGGTAACCCGGCTCATTGAAGTAGCGCGAGAATACAAAAGACCGCTTTGTCTCACTTTCATCGGTTTACAGGCCTCTGATTCAGATAAGAAAGAAGCAGTCTTGGAAGCCCTTGGTAGTCAAGGAGTCCCTAGTCAGTACATAAAGATTCTTCGTGAGCTTACAAAAATTTGGCAACCAAGGTATCACCGTTCTATAACGATATTAACATTGAGGTCAAGAGGATTTAGGCAAGGTGATACCATCTCGCCAAAATTATTTACCGCCACACTCCAGAAAGTCATACGAACATTGGAATGGGATAATATGGGAGTGAAAATCGATGTTCGGCAGTTACACCATCTTCGCTTTGCTGATGACATCGTCCTTATAACACTAAACATTAGCCAAGTGGAATGAAGGCTCGCCGACTTTGATAACTCCTGTAGAAAGACTGGTTTCGACTAAATCTCACAAAAACGATGTTTATAAAGAATGGATTGGTTTCGCATGCTTCATTCACGCTCAACGGAGCGAATATCACCGAATGTCCTAGCTTGGTCGGGAAATCAGTATAATGAACGACCTAGCTCCTGAGCTAAGCAGAAGGAATCGAGCAGCTTGCGGAGCTTTCAAGAGTAACGAGGATGTAGTGAAGAGGACAAAACAAAGAACACCCGACTCCGTGCCTACCTTCTCGACTTGACGGTACTTCCTGCCCTAACGCATGCGTCGGAAACCTGGTCGCGGCGCAAGCAGTATGAAAGGTCACTCAGCGTTATCGAACGCGCAGGCGAAAGGACGATGCTAGGAGTATCCCGTTCCACACAAGTATAAGATGGGATCCGAAGCTCCGATCTGCGTCAACGATCAAAAATCAAAGATGCCGTTTTGTACGCCAAATAGTCGAAGATAAGGTGAGCCGGACACGTAATGCGTACGAATGACAACCGATGGACAAGAGCCGTTAGTGACTGGATTCCTCGGGATGTCAAACGCTCCGCAGGAAGGCTACCGTCCCGATGTTCAGAGTTCTTCACAAAGAGCTTTGATGAAGGATATGATGCTCGATGAGTCCCTAGAGCGAGCAGAACCCACTGGGGTACTCTTGCACGCGACAGAGAAAAATGGAGGATTTACTGGCGCTCGTTCGAGTCACTCGATGATCAATGTGACTGCAGGTGGTACGGGTAACGGGTGATGTGTACAAATACATAGTATTAAAAGACACACTTGCAAAACCATTGTTTAGTTGCTTCTCCTTTCCACCACCTTCTTTTCCTACGCAATTAGTCATAATTAACGTCGTGCATTATAGGAGGTCGTCGACCTACTGAATCATTCGCCCAAGACGATTCAACAATGGAAGAAAGCTTCTCGATTTTCGCCACTAATCCTAAAAAAGTGATGAGAAAGCGCTAGCAATACGCGTATGACTGTGAGACTGGTCGATTTTGTAGATTGCTTTTATAAAATTGTGGTAATTGATTTTTTCTATTTAATTTCCAGAGCAGTTGAAATGCGTTATTTATTCATTCATTAACTATTTCCACGGAACAATCTAATTTTCACATTTTTAATCGCTACCACCTAACTCTGGTAGTCCCTAACCCACTCTAATTCCCTACTCCCAACGGTTTTCCGCTTCACCGTGGCAAAGAGGTGTTCCAGGATGTCAGACTACGATGTAAAGCGGGAGTGTTAACACCGCGGCAGGGTCTTCCAAGCTGAGGAGCGGTCCTGCGTTTCCATCAGGAAGCTCACTAAAGAGTAAATCAATACTGGGATCCACCACCATCCTGTTATCAAACCAGTCGCATGGCGGTGAATCTCCCTCTGACCCACAAACGCAAAAGACCTGTGGCTGTAACGACTTCGGACGGACAACTCGTCTGGCTGACCTCGGGACTCCAAGAAACCACAATGGTTAGACCAGCATAACTCCGAAACAATGGAAATTATGCTGGGGTCCGCACACCCAGTGAAAACGTGTCATCCAAGTATCCAAGTGTTACCTAAGTGGTTAAATATAACCCTTACACGTAGTTGTGAGATAATCTGTCTCTGGTTTTGGAGAAGTGCATTTTATCAAGTTATTTATTTTTGAAGAAATGTGATTCAGTCAGCTCCCAATTCCTTTCGTTGGAATTACACCTGTAACGGGAACGTTTGCAAGAAGACTGAATTCCATGCAGACTTCGAAAGACTTCCCTGTGTGAATCATTCTGGAAAATCAATAGTTGACAAGAGTAAATGCTTGTACAATGCAAGACGTTAAATAGGCCGTAAAGTAATCACAGAAGCACAGCACTATGTACATCAGTGATGATTTTTAAGAAGCGAAGTATTTCATCCAATGGGTTCCCCATGTGTTTTCAGTTGTCCTGTGATAAAAAATGAATTATTTGAAAGCAAAAAAAAATCAGTCAGGGTTTTCCTCGAAATTTTGAGAATGAGAGACAATTTTCGTTTTACTCATGTACGTTCTAAGTGGAAGAGACACTCTTACCGGACGAGAGAAAATTCGTGATAATTGATGAGAATAAACGTTCTATAACTTCGAAATTTTTGGCAAATGGTATCCCTATAACACTTTCGAGAAAAGTTTATAGATAGTGCTCAGTGGATAACATCGTCAAATTGGAAATATTAGAGAGTTTTTCTTAAAGAGAGGATAGGAGCTTTTATTGCAGCCCTTATTGACGCACAGTAGCTGGTGGTTCGGCGGTTGTGCCTTCTTCAGATCCGTTCCTGCTGTCCTTCAGTCTTCCGGTTGTTACTGAAGACCATCCGCATGGAGCACTACAAGGGTAAAAAATGGAAATAAGAGAAACGAAACCGCTAAATTTTCCTAACTTTCGTTCGAAACTTGGAATCCAGGTGAACTTCCTAATTCCCTTTCCACTTATGGCCGTGGTAATCCATTTCCTATTGTTGCGCAATACAGCTCGCTTCTCGAAGAACCTTCGGAGACTCCAAAAATTTTGGTTCTTCCTACATTCCAGGTAACTTTCGCCGGATTTAGTTATTTACTGGAAACACTGTCTGTGCCCTATGGACACTCAAGATGAGGCAAGCATGGTTCGACGCGGAGTGTAATGAAGCGTTGTATTTCTTTCGGAAACAACTGAGATTGAAATAAATAGTTCGTTGAAATAGAAGCTGTACTCTTAGTATTTCTGTCAGCTGCCGTTGGTCCCGGCACATACGCCAACCAGCCTCAGTAGACCTAGATTTAACTAGTGTTGCTTTTGCACGCTGATATAATACAAACATATTTGTGCAGATTTTTAGACTTGTTATTATTAATGAAAAAAAGTAGGCGCAGTCAGCCATGCCTTCCTTCCCACAGGAGTTGGGAAACTGCTACCAGCCTCGCCCAGGAGGATAAAAACACTGATTTGATAATTCAATGTTTTTCATCAATAAGCAGACACGAGGTTGTTAATATAGAATTTATTAGAACACAATTGCTGACGTTTCGGCGGCTTCGCCTTCCTCAGAGCCTGGAAAGGTCAAATTGAGATGCGATCTACTCAGCCAAACACTTTCATAACCCTAGCAGATAAAACTTGATAAATCGATTTGTATTCGCATAAGAAACAGCTTCATTCAAACACCTACCGTTTATTTGTTGTAAGTATTTAAGTTAGTTGGTGGATAGCCGCCGCACAGAGTAATACATGGTCGATAACTGGGTCCATGTCAGATCATTGGATCAGCCTGAGGTATGGCGCTAGGTCACGCGTGATGACAAGACACTCCTCCTTGCGGTTCATTTTTGAATTTTTGGCATTGATCCAAAACGCTTCAAGAGTTTTTCGCGCTGATGTTTTCGATTCCTGCGTAAGGATAGTGACTCCTACCTCAAAATCTTCTCCGTTGTGTTCTTGCATCCTATGCGCGCCTAGTGGAGTATTGTGTTTTAGTTTAGATTTACCGACTAGGTGTTCTTTTATGCGGACGCA
>UYYA01000240.1:0-83426 GCA_900624975.1 Angiostrongylus costaricensis
TTCCAGGCTCTGAAGAAGGCGATACTGCCGAAACGTCAGCTAGCGCTGTATTGTATTGTGTTTTTATGGAAGTAAATGTAATGATTTGATACAAAAGACATTGTGAGCCTATGCAGAGGAAAGAAACAATCAACTAAGAAATGCATTCATATGAATGCGTAAGAATATATAACATAGCTTACAACATAGCCAATAAAGGTACAACATCTTTGGCATGATTTGATTTAAGATACGGTAACCAAGCGGAAGCAATCACTTTAGATCTTAAGCTGTAGATTTTTCGTCAGCTGTTGTACAGAAAGGTTAAAGGTAACGCGCGCAGCAACATCAGTGCGATAGATGTTTCTTTCCACCAGAGATTTTCTTGGGATCCCGTATTTCCATCTCTTTCATTGAACCCTAAAAATTTGTTACTGTATGGAATTTGAGCTCATCAAAACACTTACCACTTAACATCTGGAATTCCATTTAATTAAAAGTAACAAATCACTTAGACCGATAAAATCCAAAAACCTTGAAAAATAAAGTGAAACTGAACAGAAAAGTGATCTAAACGTACATTATAGACTCGTGGAGACACTCCAGGGAGGACTGTGTCAACTGCATAAGCTAGCATAGCTGCTTGCATCCCCGTATTACACATGGTCACAACCGGTTGATCCTGCCGATATCCGTTAGCGTAAAGCCCTAAACAAGGCTATGTCGTTATGAAAGGCAAGATAAACAGTTTTTTCCGATAATTCGAATGTTAGAAAGATGAGAAATAGCGCAATAAAATTTCGTATAATCACGATGATGCTGAGATATTTTCAAAACTCCAGACCGCCGGTGTCTGCGGTGGTGACCGAACAAGGTATTTCACTAACTGGGTGCTAACGCGTTCACCACCACACCATGCGAGTCCTTCCCTTCGCCTTTTTCTCAGCCGTGTCATTGACCTATACGTTTTGATGTTGATGACTATAGGTACTATTCAAAATTCTATATAATCGAACTCGTAAAAAAATATGACTATTAGAATAAGGTAACCAACACTGACGAATCTCTTCGGGATTTTTCATAACTCCCTTCTCGTCAATAAGTTCGGCAGCTGGAATATTTTTAAAACCAGGAATGTTGCTACCAGCCACACCTAAACAATGTCTAGTATCCAAAACCTAGCAGACCATCGATGGGAAACATGGGATGTTCTGTGTTGGTCGCAAATGACATCACTAGCAGAATAAAGGTGGTCAAAATACAGTGGTAAAAACGTATGAAATTATGAAGACATAAAGATTTACGATGAAATCTCATCGACAGTTTCGAAAATATCCAAGCAAGCTTCTGTAGTCTATGAATAAGTCAAGAAATAGTAAGCACTCACGATAGGGATCTAAACCCGTATCTTCCGTACCATTAAACTGGCCACGAATTCGTGAATCGATGAAGTTAATCTGAAATGACATCTCTGCTACACGTCATAGAATGAATGTAAAATTCTAAATACCCAAACTGCTAAGACTTATTTAATGGAGGAACTAAATGATACATTAGTACAGTAGCGAAATAAGATCATGGCTAAGGGACCATGCAATTGGTGAGAAACAAAGAAAGTTCTGACAAAAAAATTCTTGGAGTATCTAAGAAATTTATCAGCTTAATATGTATCGCCCCTTTTTAACAGACAACAAAAGCAAAAGCTCAAAAGCTCCCGGCTTTGGTCAATCCCTTAGGGATGCGTCATTCATTCGACTGCACTAACACCGTTAGAGGTGGTTGAATGCATATCTCGCCCTTACAATGACTCGCGGTGGCCCATCGATGTATCGAGCCAGTACTACTATTCGCCCAGACAAGTCCGGTACCAATTTGCCGACCCCGCAGGGATGGAAGGCTTAGTGGGCCGGGGTTAGGGATCGATCACAGGTGTATTGAAGGGGCCTCCGACCTCTGCGCCACACGCGCCTTTGTATAATGTATGAGGTATAATGTATAACAAAAGAACTACACAGAAATGCCTTTGGAAAAAAATACAAGGTACTAACCTTGTCCGTTTGGTCCATGTACTGTTTTCCTCCCTCTTTCGCCTCCATCTCTTCAAATTTGATGTTATTCAAGGATATATCGTCTTTAGCTTTCCAATTTCCATGCTTGAATAACTTCTTTTGAATAAAAAACCACCGTACAAAACCAAAAAAGTGGGCAAACCATCTGTTTACTCACGGGCAGTTGAACATCCGCTTTGCTAACTTCAAAGCCACTTTTTTTCCATTGATCAAATCCACCGTCAACAACTGACAACTTCCCATGACCATACGACTAGAAAGTACAGTATTTCTACAGTAAAATTTGAAAGTCCGAAAAAAAAATGGTTCGAGAAGCCTGTAACAACGCAAACACTGAACCTTAAACAGCCAAGCGAACTTAGAGCTGTACATCATTCCTCCAATGGAACCACGGGAATATAAGATGATATGCTCTCCACTGTTGATCCCAACCATCTAAAACAAGGTCGTAGAGCTGTCCGATAGATTGAAATTTTTCAATCAATTCAATAAGTCAATAGATCAATCGGTCAAGAAAAAAAACTCTTCACCCAGTACTACACATTTACAAGAATAGTATCGGTATAACTACTGCTTATTGTGTGACAACCTTGATTTTCTACCAATACTACTTACTTGGATATTTGTACACCCCATCCTCACTGGTTGTGCACAAAATCTGTCCTAGGTCCTCACCACCACAGGCAGTCGCCGCCACTGTGGATCAGGAGATTTGCCACCACACGACTAGTCCGACACCAGGAGGTGGATCCTGGTATTGGTTTACTCTTGGCTACGCTTCTTGTTGGAAACGCCGGACTCCCTCTTAGCTTGGAAGGCCTTGCTGGGGGTATGAAACCCCCGCTGTACATCGCACCCCACCCCCAGGAACACTTCCCAGCCACGATGAGGCACTAAACCGCTAGGAGGTTTCCACCATTGTTGCTAATTGAAAAGTGCTTCTTGATTAACAACTTCTCTACAAATAGTACATTCGTGACTGACGTACGTAAAAAAAACAACAAGATATTTTCCAATTTCCAACTAACTACCTGAATATAATCGCTTTTTATTTACTGTCTATTCTCTTTTCAAGGCAAGGTATGATGTAAAATATAACCACAATGATGCTGAGATACTTGCAAATCTCCAGATCGCAGATGTCTGCGGTAGGGATCGAACCCGATATTACCGTTTCCGTGGGTTAATGCGATCATCACCACACCATGGGAGTCCCTCGTTTCGACATTCTCCCAGCAGTGTTTTAACCTATAGGTGCTATAAGCAATATAGTATCAGTACCTGAATATATTTCTCGAAAAGTTCGGGAGGATAGAGAGCGAAACGTTCATATTTCGATGGATACACAGCTGCATCCAATGTTATATGCACTGCTTCAGGAATGTGACCGGACAGATACAATTCCTTGGACCTAAAACGGAAAAAATCTCTGGATTACTCCAACAACTAACTTTATCGTGATTGCTTCTCGAGATTCGCATTTGATATCGTTTAACCGGAGCGCAAGGGTTTCCTACTTTTCTTGCTAAGAATTACGAATTGACATCCATTGGGTGCTTCTGTAATCAAGCTATTAACCTATGTAAGGAATTTCAGCAGTTTGTCAAATATTTAACATCAGCAGTACGAAGCATACTCGTCCCACCACGGACAAGTCTTTCCATCAAATCATCCCGTTTTTTTCCTCACGCACCCTATTTCCATAAAAGCATAGAGGATAAAGCTATCGGCGTTGATGAATCCCTGAGGGCTGCGCCAAGTACTTGACTTCATTGAGCATCATTAGAGGCGACTGAATGTATGTGTGGCCTATGCAATGATTCGCTGTGGCCTACCGATGTATCGAGCTAGTGCAGCTATGCTCCCAGACAAGTTTGATACCAATTTGGCGACACCGGATGGAGGAAGGCCTGGTGGGCCAGGGGCGCGGGAATCGATCTCATGTGCATCGCAGGGCGCCTACGACCACTGCGCTGCACGTGTCCTTTTCATTCTGTTCCCATATTAAACAAAAAAATTTCCCCATTAATGCAACAACAATGGAATCTAGTTTCCAAGAACGATAGGTATCTGACGATTACCATGAATAACTGTTACACTGTGTCGCGTAAAAAGTGGTGCGTGTACCGCAATAGTTAGAGGTGTTATGCGACAGACACAAACAGACCGGTCGCAGGTTCGATCCCACGGCCCGAGCTGAGCAAGTCTTTCAAGCGTCCGAAGTTTTTCAGTTGGTAACAGACTTTTCTGGAAGGGTAGCAGCACCGACGCGACACATTGGTAGGGCACCGCCAGTCATTGTATAGGCCAGATATGCATTCAGTCACCTTCACCAATAAGTCCAACGCCTAGCACATCCCTCAGGGATTGATCGACATCGAAGGATCTACATTTAAGCCATTACTTTTTCCATCGACAGTAGAAATAACAATGAGTGAAAGTCATGAGAATCGAAAACATGTCATTCACGATAGGATATGAACAATAGATGCCTTAAAGCACTTACAAACTTGGAAGAGCAAGGATCTTCTCGAATTTTCCATAGAGATGCTTCTTAAAGTCCTTCCAATCGGGCTTCTGACCGACACAATAGGAACAATCCAAGAGTCGAACACCTTCCTTGTTGATAATGTTCTTCTTCAGCAACTGAGAAACTGTTGTCACATCAATAAATCTTTTTAACGACATCCTAGAACAAATACACACAATTTATAAGTACTTCGTAGTGGAATGGAGTTGTGGTATGGTATATTTTTATGTAATTTTTTGCAACAAGGAAACAACCTTACAGACGGTGATAAACTGCGAGCGTCCTCTTATGGTCGGCGGACGCCATTGCTTCATTACATTCATTCCGTCCATTTATTTTCCTGTCTCATCTTTTTTTTCTATCCCGCAATTCGTTTTCTAACTAGCAAATTGTGCTTTCTATCCCCTTCTATGTTTCTTTACCGTGTTGCGAAATCGTTTTCTGCTTCAGTCAAGCCAATGAGGAGAAGTTTCCTTGCACTGCTTGATCTTCTATCATTCGTCGTTTTGAGCACAGCGAAAGGTCTGATGCTGCTACAGGAAAGTCATGAGCAAACGTTTGCCTACGCTTTGGAGAAGTGAGTTATTATGGTTCTATTTTGTTATAGCAACCATCTTTCGTACTAGGTAGTGCTGTAGGCAATATAGCAGTAGTACTTTCATGGATTTGAGAGAACCGGTGTGATTTCTTCAACATAATAAATACTTGATTGATCTTCCTCCATCGCTGAACGGTCCTACTCTGTATCCCTGTCCAAAATATCGCCATGCACCGCTGAATGCAAAGTGTTCACTCGCCTTCTTAGCATTTCATTGAATTTCGGGTACATTCTTCAATGGCAGTCAATGATGCCCAAGTGCTTGTGCTGTAACTCCAGAAGCAACAAGAGTGAATTCTGATTTTGTCAGTTCATTAACTAGGTCGCGAATTCTCGTTTTGTCTGCGACGGAGAATCACTGCTCAAGAACTTCTTCGTAATCCTTTGGATCGCAGAGCACACACACACATGAGCGTAATTTTTAGCGGCAGCTCTAAATAAGGTCATGTAGCTGTTTCATGGATTTGAGGAATTGGTGTGATTTCTGAAACTAACTAAGTAACAATAACACAGTAACTTGACTGGTGCTAAGATGTCTGAAATAAGTTTCTCCAGTTGCCGAATCGTAAAGATTTATTGAATTACTCGTTTTATCAGCATCATGAAACGTAAGTGCTTGACCTCAAGCGGATTATTATGGAAAAGTGCCTTTTTTCAAGAACAGTTTTATTTTTTATTTTATTTTACTCGACCCGTTTTCGCGTCTACTGTGCGGATTGCAGCACTTCTCACATCCCATTCATATCCTCGCGTCCACCATCTATTAAGATCTTCTAACTTTTACGTGTGGTTTCAGCTGCTGCTTGAAGATTTTCATTTCATCTTGATTGTCGTAGAATACTGGTTAAGTCGATTCTCACTGGAGTCTTGAGATAGCCGGGCTAGAGCGTTCTAAATTGGATTGCAGAGAGTTTTTTCCCGCAGAAATCCGGTACCAATTTCTCGACTTCAGAGAAATGAGAGGTTTGGTGAACCCGGAGCGGGATAGAACCGATTAAACTGTGTTTTATGGTAATAACCAACCATCCTCCTAGGTAATGCTAATGCTATGTAATGTAGGTCATATAGCAGTAGTATTTCCATGAATTTGAAAAAATGTGGTTCCTCGAGCATAGCAACTACTTGATTAACGCTGATATGTCTGCGAAATAAGATTATTTCTGTATTCCTTCTTTGATAAGCTTACACGAGGTTGACAAATAATCTGTTTCCGGCTGGCGTTTCGAAGTTTTTGTCTTCGTTAGACTATCGACTCTGATCATCGGCTCTGATGAAGAAGAAGACTTCGAAACGCCAATCTGAAAACGAAGATCATTTGTCAACCTCGTGTAAGCTTATTAAAGAAAGAATATATATTGACTAATCCTACCTAGCTTTAAAGAAAGTCGGTTTTGGAATAAGATTCTTTAGTCGCCGGGGAAATGACTTCATCGAAATAAACCTCAGTAATAATGGAACTAACCTCTTTTCCATCTGTCAGAATGTTATACGAAGCGTTACAGAGTTACTTTGATTATGCAGTAATAACCACAATGATGCTGAGATATTTGCAAAACTCCGGACCCCAGGTGTCTGCGGTGGGGAACGCTTTGTAGCTGTTTCACTAACAATACCCTGCCGTGAAAGCTTGTTAAAGGTAATAGATAAAAAGTCAACATTATGCGACAATAGTTAGTGTAGGTGGATTTAAGAGTTTTAACGATTCAAATGTAATAGTAATGATTTAATTTGTGAGAAATTTTCGACAATGATTCCAGTAATTCAAGATGCTCTTCATTTGTCCATCTAGGATTCCAACAGCACCGATTGAGGACCATGTTCTCGATATTTTGGAATTGGAGGAACCACCTCCGCTTTTCACTCGTCGCAAGCGCGTTGACAAAATCACCACGTTTATGGCGAAGTTGTATCACGAACTAGAGGACGATGTTGAGGGGTAACATTGTTTATTTTTCTTTGTTTTGTATTGTTTACGTCTGTCTATCGTTTATGTTTATTTGTTCTCGTTTTTTCCTTTTTTCTTAAATTCATATTGAGGAGACAGCGGTGGATGTCCCTTAGTACTTTATGTCCATTGTAATTCCTTCCTCACTCGTTTACCCACCTCCTCACTGTCCTTTCCCTCCTCCTTCTCTCTCCTCTCCCCTGACTTGCCTCAGTTATAAAAGACCTGTCTATTCCTTTAACACTTTCTTACCTAATATTTGTTTCATCAATCTGCTGTGTTCCAATGGTTTTTCCTATATATGTACCATGTGTTCTGCCTTGCGCCTACATAGATGTAATTTGTAAATAGATAGGTTATTATATGTCATATTCCTTCCCAAGGTTTACCGCTTAATCGTGGTTGGGAAGTGTTGCTGGGTGTCCGACTGCGATGCACAACGGAGGATTCATCCCTTGGCAGGCTCTCCTCAGTTGAGAAGGAGTGCAGCGTTTCCATCGGGAAGCCTAGCTAAGAGTAAACCAATACCAGGATCCACCACCGTCCTGGTATCAAACTAGTCGCGTGGTGTCAAATCTCCCTCTGATACTCATTGGTTTCGACTGCCTGTGGTGGTGAAGACCTGGAGCAGGCTTTGGCCAGGGTGACCTCTGGACTCCAGGGAACCGCAGTGGCTTAGACCACAAATCTCTGAAAAATTGTGATTATGCTGAGGTCCGCACAACCAGTGTGGACAGGCCAGTCAGGTATCAAGTAGGTATATGTCATATTATTAGCTACGCGGAATCCCTCAAATTTGATCAGAAGTAGTATTCTGCGTGAATTATTAGCGAAGATACCATGATGTAATGCAAGGGTAAAGTTGCACCTGACTCTCCAAAATGGAATTATTGTTGTGGTGGTTCATATGGTAAAGTGTTTTTCTTTTTAACTTGAGGTCTCCTCTATCTGTAGTATTTAGTTCTGTATTACCTCTTAATAGTTTGAAGTGATGTAGTTATGCCTTTTAGGGAGATTTCAAGTCAAACTTCTGGAGTTGAAGACTGGAGCAGCGCTGATAGGATAGTGTCATTATCCCCCAAAGGTCGGCCAACCTTAGATTTCGTCTCTTCTCTCCCAAATTTTTCCCACATCCTATGTTTTTTTCAGTTATTATTCCAGTAGTTGATAGTTACTAGTGTTTGAGCAGAGCTATATTACATCAGGAGGAAGTGTCATTTAGAAGTTTAGAAGGGCTGTGTTTTTCTTTTCTTTCAAACTAGTGTGTGAAAACCAACTTCAATGTATTCTCCTAAAAGTGGTTGTGAAATGAGCTAGTTACAACAACTATTACTATCGTTTGTGATTTGCATCCGTACCTAAGCGCATGTAGCGCAGTAGTCGGGACGCCCTGCAATAACATGAGATCGATCTCCAGACCCACTAATCCCTCCTTCACTCCGGAGTCGGCAAATTCGTACCAAACTTGTTTAGGAGAATAGCAACACTAGCTCGACACATCGCTAAACCGCCGCGGGTTGTAAGCATTTTTTCGTTTCTTTTTTTAAATTGTAAAGGCCAGACATGCATTCAGTTACCTCCATGCTATGCTTAATGAAGTCGAATGCATGGCGCATACCTCAGGGATTGGTCATCGTCGAGAGTTTTATCTTTTTTATCCTTACGTGCAAAAATTGTTTTCATATCTGATTTCCGGAAAAGTGGTGTGATGGCCTCTAGTACTGTATTTTTCCCACTATGGACTGGAATTCTTTTTTACTAACTGCCTTCGTGTTTCTCAGTTACATATTATTAGAATTACGTTCATTATTTTCTGATTGTACCGTTCTGAACCCTAACTGGATTGCTATGAAATATCTAATGTTTGGTTTAGAGATGAATTTCTCCAACGGGATTGTTGCTATTGCATTTAACTGCGATGATTTG
This sequence comes from Angiostrongylus costaricensis, assembly GCA_900624975.1. NCBI lineage: Eukaryota > Metazoa > Nematoda > Chromadorea > Rhabditida > Metastrongylidae > Angiostrongylus > Angiostrongylus costaricensis. The sequence continues at coordinate 9,048 of UYYA01000240.1, forward strand.
CCGTCCAGTGGTGCTTCTCATTTAATCGCATCGCAGCTCAGAATATTCCTTCCAGAAGAAGAATTGCTTTTTGCTGAGATATCAATATACCACAATAAGTGAGTTCGTCTTAAATAGTGAAGGAAGAATGGAAAGGATTAGCTTACTTATATGCTTGTGAGTCTGTTTTGTCCTCATTTGGTATCCATTTAAGGACAGGTGCTCTTACCTTAGTTGACTCCACAGTCGCAACATCGCAACAAAAAACTGTTGGTTTCAATATCACTCGAATGATGTCGGATTGGATTCTGGGGCTGGCCGAACCGAAACTATTTATTCGGATTGAAAGTGGTTAGAAAACGTGTAAAATTGTACTTTTGTAAAGATTGAACTGTTTCTCGGATATTGGTGTTCGAGATGTGTTTCCAGGCAAAGATCCATACTACTTGTCAAATATACAACTGGAGAGTTTCATCATTGCTTCATTTCTTGATGAACAAATACATATTCCACAGCGTACAGCAAGAACAAGACGAAGTGTAGAACCGATTCCGGAGATAAATGTAACAGAGCGGAAGGCAACCAGGATGAACCCTTTTTCTGGCAGTAATGGTGAGTTTTGCAACTCAGTTTTTTCTTTTTATTAGTGGTACATTGAGAGTTAGCATAACGTGATGAAAGCGTTTAAACAACGGAACGCCCCTATGTTTCCTGGTTACGAACCTGGACAGCCGGGGTTTATAAGATGACTATGAATTTTGTTGATTTAAACATAATGATGCTGAGATGTTTACAAAGCGAAAGCGCTATCACCCTTTTTGCGGGCTAACGCGTTCACCACCACACCATTGCGAGTCCTTCGTTTCGCTTTCTCTCAGCTTTATGTTGATTTGTTTGTTCCAATACAAACATATTAGTTTTTCTTTTAAGATGGTGAGGTGGAGGGATGTCACGTGCAAAGTCTGTACTTGAATTTTGCCGACATAGGATGGAGGGTGAGGAGTTCTAGCTTAGTTTTAATGAATTAATCATTGTTAACGAGTCATATCAGGAGTGGGTTATTGCGCCGGAAGGCTATTCGACGAATTATTGTTCCGGTGCTTGTTCTAGTGATTCACCTATGCACAGTAAAATGAATGCAACGAATCACGCTATTGTTCAGACATTGGTAGGTCTTCCCGCATTTAAAACAATAGGCCAAATTCAAAAGGTCGACTTTTTATAAACCTCGCCATACTAATCGATATATATATACATGTTCTTACGAACTGCCCTTTTTTCCTTAGCTGACGCGGTGTTGGTGTAGATGTTCTTATGAGGAAGGCGAAGTCGCCGAAACGTCAGCCAACAACAGCAATAAGAACATCTGCATCAACCTCGTATCAGCTAAGTAAAAAACGGGAACTTTGTAGGAACATATGAATGGGCCACAGTATTGATTTATCCATTCCACTTAGGTACACTTGGTGGATCCAAAACGTGCTGAAGAAGCCAAATGTGCTCCGATTCAGTTATCGCCAGCGAAAATACTCTTTATAGACAATCATGGTAATGTTGTAATGAGGCGATATCAAGACATGACCGTGCAAGAATGTGGTTGCCTTTGAGAAGTTGATTTTAAAGGATTCTCGTAACTTTCCGCTTATATATTGTCTTTCTGTACTCGATTTTACGTGTGGACTATGTTTCTCCATTAGGAACTAAACAGGTTGATTAGAGCTGCGTGCTGTCACGTTCAGAGAAGGTGAACCACTGGTAGTTATGTAGAATCTGGTGTTCTCAATGTATATATTTTTAAGTTTTCAAGATATCATAGAGGTACTCCCGTTCTTAAACCGTTTCGGTCGATTTTTTTTCTTTTTTTCCTTTTTCTAGTTTAGGTTTCAAAACTGGTGAGCAGTTATGTGTGACCAAATCTCTCATTATTTCGATACCTTTTGTAAATACATGTGAAGTCTATGATTCCGGTTGCAAGGGTTTCTTTGCGAAGAAAAACTCGGTTCTGAAGTCTGATCTAAATTTCTTCACGGTGCGTATTTTTCCCGAGCTTGTATATTCTCACTTTGTTGCATGATACTATGCGTTATTGTCCAACGGATAAAGTTTTCTTTTTGGAGGATTTGAAGCGTTTTAAGTGTTAATTCGAATAAGAGAGTATTTGCACTATAGTGAACAATAACGCTTCTCTAGCTGTTGATAGAGCAGCTCCGGAAGTTTTCATATCAGCAAACCTTGTTTAAAACAGCTCTTATCTAAACTTCTACAAATCATCCCTCGAGGTTAATTTGTGTTCATGAAGTTTCAGCGTTATCATAAAAGTTGGAATCATCTTCATGGTCTGCGCAAAAATGCAGTAGTTGTGACACAGTAATGAGAGATTGGTTGAATTGATGCTGATTTGAATTATGCCCGAGTTTGAAATATTATCAGTATACGACCAAATTTAGTTTATCTAGAATACAGGAGTATTTTGCATTCCTTCAGGGCTTGAAAGAATAGGGATAATTCGGTTGAGTTAAGGAAGGCTTTTTTATACATGAACCGTCTTCACATCTACTGCGCGAGTCCCAGCACTTCCTACGTTCCATTCGTTTTCCTCTCATTCATCGTCGGCGAAAGTCTTCATATACTTCTCGTACGGTTTCTCCTGTTTCTTGAGGAACTCGTCTTTTTATGAATAGCCGTGGAACGTTGGTTGAGGCGATTGTCCTTCCAATCTTGGTGATAGGCAGGCTACAGCGTTCCCACGTAAATTGGGAGGTAGCGTGGAACGGTTCGAACTAGCGCCTTTGCTTTCTGGTGGATAGGCATCACTACGGCCCCTTTCCTGTTATGTAAAAATTGGTTAATGGTTCAGTTATAACGGCAGTGGGGCGTACGTATTGGAGCAGATAACCCTTAAATGTTATCGCTTCGTTCGAAATACGAATAATGAAAACGTGCAAGCTAAAGGGTGCATAGGTACTATTGGCTGAGAAAAATCCTAAAGATGGTCTAGCAATACTATAGTCTTCGTTTTTCCGTTCTTTTAATCTACAAAGAGCGTAGTTTTTGCCTATTAGTATACGAGACTTTTCGTTAGAAACGTAAAAAAAAGTGATCAAATTGGGCAAGACGACTCGACGTTTTGGCCTTAGAGTAAATGGGTGCGAGTGTTCCACACTATTTGTTAAAAGCCTTGCCATCACCTCCAACCACTAACCACAATTTACAGATCATTGTTCATAATAGTTGAGTGTATAGAGTCTTTGACAGGACGAATTCCTTACTCTGTTTCAATCAAATGTAGTCGTAGATTTATAGAAATTACAACGATGAGTATCACAAGCAGCGCCATGAACACCAGCCGAATTATAGAAGCCATGAACTGCGTATGTATATATACTGTATATATATATATATATATATATATATATATATATATGTATATAAAAGCAAAGTCGTGGGTGTTAGGTCAAATATCGGATAGCACAAGTGTTGGAACTGTTCTGGAAATGTACAAATTACTTCGAATACTCTCGTTATTGTGTTTCCTCAGGCGTTTTTCTTCGTCCCCAAATGGGTGGTAGCACTAGCATGAGTAGAGTAATTCCGTAGAATATTCCCGAAATAATGGTGAAGTTGAAGACAAACTTGTAATTGTCACAAGTTAATGGACCATTATCGCTGCAAAAAAAGGTTACTTCATCGAAGATTAAACGATGAATTTCCTGTTAATGATTGGGAAGTTTGGGTTACGAAGTAACTGAACTGGTTTCTTTCGTATATATTTCGTATCTCTCATTACACGACGCTCATGTTTAATATAAAAATCAACTGGTTAGAATCTTGCTGAGTATCGATACGGGTCTTCGGCATAGTTTTGACATTTTCTAAGGTTGTGTCCGCTCTCGAATTTGTTCCTAATTTCAGATGTAAATAACCCATGAAAGATACTCCAAGTTAGAGTTAGGCGTCTTGGCAGCGAGGGATCACTTTACTACGAGATTTAGAACAAAAGTGTATGGACATAAATGATAAAGCTCTCGGCGTCGATCATTCTTTCAGGGATGCGCCATGCATTAGACCTCATTAAGCATCGTTTGGAGGTGACTGGATGCATATCTGGCCTTTGCAATGACTCGCGATGGCCTACCGATATATCGAACCAGTCCTGCTATCCTCAAAGGAAAGTCTGGTACCAATTTGTCGCCTCCGGAGAGATGGAAGGGTTAGTGAACCTTGGGCTCGGGAATCGATACCATATGTATTGCATGGCACATCCGACCACTACACCACACGCGCCAACATAGAATTATATTATATTGTGATTTTACAATATAGTTAAATGGACCATGCAAACAGTTGGGTTCGTGGGTAGTACATACTACTTGTTGCATTAGTATATATTACCTACCTTATTTTACTAAGCTGTTAAATACTACCTACTTCAAAACATTGTTCATAATACTTCATCTCAATCAGATTTCGTCTCCACTTACCTGATTTCGAAATGTAAAATTTGGGAATCCTAGAATCGGAAAGTAGCAGTGGGGATTCCATTAGAATACCATCCCCTTGCCAAATTTTGTTACCTATTTGATACTTGATACTTGAACGGCCCGTCATCACTAGTTGTGCAAGCCCCAGCATAATCACCATTTTCGGAGATTTGCTGGTTAAGCAATTGTGGCTTTCTGGAATCCCGTGGTCAGCCTGGTCAAAGTATGCCTCAGGTCTTCACCACCACAGGCAGTCGCAGCCCTTGTGTATTAGAGGGAGATTTGCCACCACGCGACTAGTTTGAGATACCAGGACAGTGGTGGATCCTGGTGTTGCCTTACTCTTAGCTAGGCTTCCTCATAGAAACACCGAACTTGGAGGCCCTGCCGGGGTGACGAATCCTCCCGATGTACATCGCAGTCCGACATCCAGGAACACCTCCCAGTCACGATGAGGCGGTAAACTGTTGGGAGGAAATTTTGTTTCATTACCGAATTACGTATTTGTTTCGCTATGGTCTTCGTTTTCAACTTTCTTAACATTAATTGAATGAGAAGAAAAGCTCACTTAGTGGAACATGTGTTGAATATCCCGTTGTATTGGGTGTATCCGATAGCTGCTTGTGCGATGCTCGCCGCGAAACTAGCCGATCCGACCATCTTGTGGACAACGGAAATATTCTGTTGTGTTCGTTTAGCTACGCCAGGCAGTACAAAGCTCACGAACCCAAACAGAAACTGCAATAATGAGCTAGTAGTAATAAATAATGTAGTATAATATGACATTTTCTTTGCTTTTTTAAAAATTTTACTTTATACACCTGTCTTCACGTCTACTGTGCAGATCCTAGCATTTCACGTACTCGATTCGTTTCCTCGCATCCATTTCCTTTCATCTTGAGTGGTCGAATGCTGGTTTAGACGATTCTCTCTAAAGTCCAGAGATAGCCGGGCTGGTTCTTTCCCAACTGGATTGCAGAGAGTGGTTTTTTCCTGGACAAGTCGGGTACCAATTTCCCGACGCCGAAAAGATAAGGGGCTTGATGGACCCGGAGTGGGATCGAACCAGCACCGTGGTCCTGATGACCAGCATTACTACCACTGTGCTATCCACGACCTTGTGCAATGCAACAACATAGTACAATAAAGTGTAAATGAATGAGATAGATGATGTATTACTATACAATATAATGGATAAAAGTGACGAAACAAAATAAAAACGATTAAGTAGAGCCGAAATAATGGTTATGGATATTCCTCAAGCATTGACTTGATACATGGATAGGCCACTAAAAGGCACTATATCGGCCAAATGTGCATTCAGTCACATTCTACGGTGATACGAATGGATTTAAATGCATGGTGCACCCATAAGAGATCAATGCCGAACGGCTTTTATCTCTTATTTGCATTTTACATTATATTGCATGGATCGTTCCTCTTATAAAGTTGATAATACGAATTACCTAAATGCAATACAACAGCACAAGAAGAGTTATCCCTGTTATGAAGTTTAAACTAATCAATAACTCAGAATCCCGAGTCCTTGCTCATAATTTTTGCACTTCACATTTTCTGGTGCGTTGCAAAGTTATGTTTTCGGAAATGTCTTGCTTATACTCACCAAAGTATGGAAATGACAGATTTCTTTGGAATACTAAGATATCCATAGAGACTAAAACATTTATAAAATCTCATTTTCTTTTCCCACATGGCTCGACATTACATATTATGCCGTCTCCAACATGTCTCACGTTTGATTCGTATCTTCATATCCGTCATCCACAAAAGCCTTTGGATTTGTAGATTCGGTTGCTGGTCTAAGATATATGGTCTTTTTCATAAATGTCGTTAAATGCTGGTTGAGTCGATTATCCCTCAAAATGCCGGGATACCGCGCTAAGACATTTCCGAATTTTCATCACAAGCAGTGACCACCTTTTGTGGATTGAAGAAAGCCAACTGATGTGAGAGAAATCTGGTACTGGTTTCCCACACAGGATTGTTCGATGGCTCGATTGGCTTAGAAATGGAGTTGGAGCAGGAGAGCTTTGTGCCTATTTAAAGGCTGGAATGTGGCGAAGTAACATATGAAATTTGATGTATATAAGTGTAAAAAATGTTTAGTAAGCCGTGCAGTCGTGGTAGTTTCCGAGTAGCACGACAACTCTTTGATCAGTAAAAGTAAGCGACTATCTCCCATGAAGATATAGGAACATCTTAACACACTTTTCTCTGCCTTTGAGAGAGAATCTTTCTTAACAGGTATTCAACATATGAATGAAAGGAGAGTCAGCGGGTCCTAAAGCTACATCCGAAGCAAGATACGAGCTCGACCAGGGCTATAGTTGAAAGTTGCTCGTTAACGAAACCAAAGTAGGAGGTGAACAGTATGTGAAGCGTTGGTGGCTATACATCACAAAATATGAAGATGGACCTATATATTCGTAGAATAATCGACGCAAGATGAATAGATCTATATGTATTTCGGTCAAGCAAGATGAATTGTTCTATATGTATTTCGGTCAACGGTGAACTCCATACTTGGACTTTTCGGTACGTTTGGTTCTACGGGACCACTTTCGTCTTAAAGATAACTTCATTATTCAGTTCAATGACAAAAATGGATTGTAGTGGAAATAACAATATGGAAGTTACTGTCGGAAATCCTTCAAAAGACCGCATTCTAAACGAAGCACCTGCATGGTGGTACGGTATGGATATGCATAGCTGGTTAGTAAAATGAAAAGGATAAACGGTAAAGCTTTCAACGATTATCAATCGCTGTAGGATGCACAGTACTATCCATTTATTAAAACGCCGTATAAATGATTCCCTACATATTTGGCTTACATAATGGCTTCGTGAGGCCTACCAATGTATCAAAATTAATGAACTTTTCCCTCCAGACAAGTCTGGAACTAGTTCGTCAATCCTGATTGGACAGGCCGCAAAACTCGCCCTGGATGCAGGATCGTGTGTACAAGCATGTGTGTATTGCGGCTGTAGGCATCTCCAACCACTGTGCTATATGATCCAGCTAATAATTAAATTCCATTATTATTTACGTATGCGATCGGGATCAACAAACTGTATAAATAAGGATGAAGGGAAAATGTTCCAAAAACACTGAAATATTACCTGAATAGTATAGAGAAACATCACAGTTACGCCTATCCAACTATGAGCAGACGTGAAATGCTTCATGCTCTGTAAAGTTCAATGAAACGTAAATAAGGAATGTATGAAAAGACCCACAATTTTTAAAACCCACTATATGACCGTCTATGTATAATGAAAAACTGCATAATTTGCTCTAACGGTAGAGACGGTGACTGCATGAGTTCGGGTACAGTCTATCTGATCTCTTGTAAAGCGTGCGGGGACGAATATGTTGGCGAAACCGGTAGACCGGCGTCCGCATAAAAGAACACCTAGTCGGTAAATCTAAATTAAAACAAAATACTCCACTAGGCGCGCATAGGATGCAGGAGCACAACGGAGAAGATTTCAAGGTAGGAGTCACTATCCTTACGCAGGAATGGAAAACATCAGCGCGTAAAACTTTTGAAGCGTTTTGGATCAATGCCAAAAATCCAAAAATGAACCGTAAGGGGAGGTGTTTTGCCATCAAGCCTGACCTGGCGCCATACCTCAGGCTAATCAAGTGACCTGATACAGACACGGTTACCGCCCATGTATTACTCTGTGCAGCTGCTATTCATCAACTAACACCAATACTTACAACGAATAAACTGTAGGTGTTTAAATGAAGCTGTTTCTTATGCGAATACAAATTTATTTGTTAAGTTTTATCCGTTAAGGTTATGAAAGTGTTTGGCTGGGTAGATCGCATCTCAATTTGATCTTTCCAGGCTCTGAAGAAGGCAAAACCGCCGAAACCTCAGCTATTGTATCCCAATAAATCCTATAATAACAACCGCGTGTCTGCTTATTGAAGGAAAACATCGGATTATCAATCAATGCCGAAGTTAAAAGAAAGTCGGTCGTGGGAATGTTTTTTACCATTTTCTTTTTAATTACAACCTGTAGTCACTCTGCCCTCCCAACGGTTTACCGCCTCATCGTGGCTGGCAAGTGTTCCTGGGTGTCAGACTGCGATGTACAGCGAGGGGATTCGTCCCCCCGGCAGGGTCTTCCAAGATGAGAAGGAGCCCGGCGTTTCCATCAGGAAGCCTAGCTAAGATTAAACCAATACCAGAGTCCACCACCGTCTTGGTAGCAAAGTCGCATGGTGGCAAATCTCCTTCTGATCCACAAGGGCTGCGGTTGCCTGTGGTGGTGAGGACCTGGGGCAGACTTTGGCCAGGTTGTCCTCTGGACTCCAGGGAACCACAATGGCTTAACCAACAAATCTCCGAAAAATGGTGATTATACTGGGGTCTGCATAACCAGTGATGTGAGGACAGGCCGTTCAAAAATCACGTAAGTCACTCTGCCAATGCTAATGCATAGTTTTTAGTTGGTTGTAGAACTTGCTGAATTGGTAGGCAGATGATGCTTTTTACTAATCATATGGGGTTTTCTTTCTTGCAGCTTCATTTCAAAGAGTAACTGCTCTAGGCATATGATTCCATTCATTGTGGCTTTGAAAAAGGCCAAAGCACCAAAACGGCAGCCTCATGTAAGCGTTTTCTTGTAAAATACCTGTGTAAACTCATTGTATAGAACAAAATTCTGGTTATGTTGAGGTTAAACGGGAGTAGGCTCTCAAAAACTAGGATTATATTGGTCGCATGAGCGAAATGATCGCGGTTACTTTAGCTGGATCGTGATTTTTTTTAGCGAAATTCTCCAAAATGGATTATCCTGCAGATGGTGATTGTTAGGAAAGATTTCTTTATACAAGTTTTCCATACACCTATCTTCTAAAGCATAGTAGCTTTCAATGAGCATAAGCGAATGAACATAAATTGGCAGCTCATTGCTTTGAAGGCATTCCTCTACCCTCAACCACTTCTACACGTTCCTTCAAAGACAGGTTTCTACAACATAGTTTTCTTCTTGGTCGCTTTTCAATAGATTTTTTCTCTAATTCGATCCTAGAATAGATTTTTGTTGTTTGGTCGAGTATTTGTGATGCCTTCCTTTTTATGTCATCAACTGAGATTCTTAGCAAGGCTTAACGACCATCTTCGAGCATACGAATTGTACAAGGAAGCACTGTTATGCTTCTACAGCTCACTTCTCATAATAAGTGTTCAGTTGGCTCATTGCTATTTTCTAGTTTCTACATCAGGTTTTATTTTTGATGATACCGGATGGACGATATCCACCGAGCCCTAATTAAAAACTTTGCCTAATTTTTTGTCGTAAACGCTTCTTAGTACCTTTTAATAATGTAAAGACTGGAATAGAAGAACGTACATTAGCGTTTTTCTGTAGAATCATAGCAGCTAACGCTGTTGAGAAGAAACCCATAGCGAGCAGATGAAAGACGGTATGGATAAATTTCGATAAAACCTTATTGTCGTAACGGTACATTCGATGGGAAAGTAGTGCTAAAAATGAAGGAGATCTATGATGTCAGTTCTCGTACGTCGTTGCTATCAACTTGTGAAAGCAGTTTTTCTTAATCTCACAACGATTTTTAACTACGTAAATACATTTAAACGGATGAAACAACTGTCTTATAGCGCATCGTAAGGCCCTACGTTGTAGACTTAGTACACGTAGTCAGTTCTGTTGCTTTAAATATAAGTGCGTCATTTTCTTGTTCAGCAGTCGCGAGGTTTTTAAACATCATACATTTACTTCCATAGAGAAACACAATATAATACAACACTAACTGACGTTTCGGCAGTATCGCCTTCTTCAGTACTTGGAAGGGTATACTGATATGCAATCTACTAGGCCAAACGCTTTAATAACACTTACAAAAAGACGAAAAACTCCATGGCAATTACACGATCAACAGCTTCTCGAAAAACTCACCGCTTTTTACGTAAATTCCAATGAGAAAGTTTAGAACAGCTGATTATAGTCGCATATGGTTGATGACTGCACCATCCCCCATCAGAAATTGATGCGAACATACGGGGTCAGGTCGCCTATGACCTCTGGGTATTCATCCCTGCTATTCATTGTAAGGATTTTGGCATTTATCCAAAAAGCCTCAAAAATTTTTCGCGCTGGTGTTTTAGTTTCCTGTGCAAGGATATTGACTTTTACTTCAAAATCGTCTCCGCTATGCTTTGGATCCTATGCGTGCCTCTAGGGTCTAGGGTCACCGTGATTGGGGCATAACAATACCTGAGAATGCGCGCTCGCTATTAGAATTGGGCCCAAGTTTTTCACAGTTTTTTTCACAACCCATTTCTAAAACAACCCTGCGTAGGATAGCATGCAACCTTTATGAGCTTCAAGATCGACTCTGCTATCAGGCCAAACAAGAAACATCAAATAGAGATAAAAATCAAGAGGCGGCGACATTACCACCATCTCCTTACGCACGCATAGGATACAAAAGCATAGTGGAGACGATTTTGAAGTAAAAGTCAATATCCTTGCACAGGAAACTAAAACATCAGCGCGAAAACTTTTTGAGGCTTTTTGGATAAATGCCAAAAACCCTACAAGGAATAGCAGGGAGGAATGCACAGAGGTCATACGCGACCTGATCCCGTATATTCGCATCAATTTCTGATGGGGGATGGTGCAGTCATCAACCATATGCGACTATAATCAGCTGTTCTAAACTTTCTCACTGGAATTCACGTAAAAAGCGGTGAGTTTTTCGAGAAGCTGTTGATCGTGTAATTGCCATGGAGTTTTTCGCCTTTTTGTAAGTGTTATTAAAGCGTTTGGGCTAGTAGATTGCAAATCAGTATACCCTTCCAAGTACTGAAGAAGGCGATACTGCCGATACGTCAGCTACTGTTGTGTTGTATTTCGTTTCTCTATGGAAGTAAATGTATGCTGTTTAAAAACCTCGCGATTGCTGAACAAGAAAACGACGCATTCATATTCCAATGCCGAGGTTAATAGAAAGTCGATCCTGGGAGCTATAAAATAAAAGTGTTATAACAAGAAAAAGAACGAACTAGTATACCTTCTCCTTGAAAGAACACAAGTCCAGTGCTCATGAACATTCCGTGGAAGTTAATTCCTCCGTTATCACCTTCTGATGGCCATTTTATACCGATTTCCATTGTGTTGAATAGATAACCTTACAAACAATACGATTAGAAAAGCAACACCTATGTTTTCTGTCGGAGAAGGAAATAGAATTATTGTTGAGCTTTTCCTATCTACCATTTGCGCTTGATAAAATAGAAATGAAAGTAGTGCATTCTTTTGAATTCGATCGGTATCATATTGATTGTTCAGAATTCTTCAGCGCTCTTTAACAGCATGAGATTGTAAATGAAATTAGGTCTGGCTCATAGGTGACACCTTTTCGCTGCAATTCAATCAAAAGGATATTGGTCTGCGTCCTACTGTCCCTCTTTCGCCCGAGAGTAGGACTACAAGTGAAATGGATTGTGGTTCATAAGGGACTTCTCTTGTTTCGGCACTTCTTTGTGTACTGCTTATTATGTCCTCAATTTCGTAGTTGGTGTTGCTTTGCTCCATTATTCATAGAATGTCTCTCTGATAGAATGACGTTAAACCTTTAGTGATAAAAACCTATTGACTTACCGCTGAGTATCACAAATGCAAGTCCGCATAATTGATTAAATGATAGTAACAAATCGAAATAAGCATATCGATGGCTGGTTTTCTCCGACCAAACGAACTTGTCTGACATTTCTATAAAAGTAAAATTAGATTAACTACATTGTTTATGCTAAGACGACCATGTTCAAAATGAAACTTTGTCCTTAAGATACCTAGAATGTTTTTTGAGATACATAGGAACACGTAATATCAACAGAGGTGTTAAAAAGCCATACATTTTTGTCTCGTGAGCTCGAGCAATGAGGAGCATTATGGTGTTTCCTATGAGAGCTAACCTAACAACCAATTTAAAGCAGCTCAAGAAGCATCGGATCCGTACTGCCTTTGCTTCAGCTAATCTGTTGTCATTTTTATATGGACTATAGAAGAGAGCTTAGTGAAATATGTATAAAGAAGTCTTTCGAAAAAGACAAGATTAAGGTGAGGATCGTGTCCTGGCTTTTTCATTCCAATATTATTCATTTTTCTTCACTACAGGCGAATACCTCAGAAGTGACTCATTGCATTTTTTGTTTAGGTGGGAACATCTACGGTGTGATAGTGGTTCCTACTTTTGTGACGATAAGAGGCTGAATATTTATTAACAAATATGATTCAGATTCACGATTCCTATGTCCTAATTAGCGTTCACTGCAAATATAGTTACTGTTCCATGCATTAGCCACCATTCAGCATTGGAGAGATGGCTTAATGCATACTTGGATCATGCAATAACTTATGAGTGCCTCTCGATGCAACAGAAAGTTAGCGTTTTTACCATCCCAGACAAGTTTATTATCAGTTTACCGATCCAGAATGGATGGAAGGCTTGATGAACCTACTATATTGGGTCGTACTAACGACAGTGTGGATACTATTGCGCAATCGTAACTATTGCGCTGCAGTCACTGCCACCCCGTTATAGCAATAAAACAGGTAGGCGAAACGAAGGATCTGCATAGTGTGGTGGTGAACGCGTTAACCCCCTGAGAGGGTAACAATGGGTTCGATCCCCACTACAGACACTTGCTACCCAAAGTTTTACAAATATCTCAGCATCATTATAGTTGCATTTCACTTAATACCTTACCGTGAAAAACAGTAGTAGACAGTAAATAGAAAGTTAACATTCCGAAGACTATGTTTATTCGTATAATGCTGAGATATTCGTAAAATCCTGGACTGCAGGTGTCTGCGGTGGGGAACAAACGCGCTATTGTCCTTTCCGGGAAGTGACGCGTTCACCACCACGCCATGCGGGTCCTTCGTTTCGCCTGTCAGATTTGCAAATATCTCAGCAATATTGTGGTTGTACTCCAAAGACTGTTCATTTACGGTGTTATATGCAGAGGGACTTTTACATTTGAATACCATTGTTATAACTCATTTTGAAGTAAAGGTGTTCGTCAGCGAATTAGGTTTTACGAGTTTTTTTTTCAATGAGTGTCCGAAATGGGTTCTTAAAAACTACTGATAATTTTTCGATAATTGGAATGCTTGAAGAGTTGGAAACATGATTGGCTTGTAGAAAAAACTCCGTTTGGCTACAAGAGTAAGTATGATTCTGTAGAACTGTTGCCTGGGTTTCGAAGTTGTTTAGGAATTCTCATAAGAAATAAAAATGACATTTTGATTTGTAATTTCCAAACAAATTCAGGCCGATACAAACATCGGACAACACATTTGGAGCATCGTTCTACTCCAATGAAAGACATATCACTTGTTCATTTGCCTTCATTCTAAAACGTGGATCAAAATTGGAGGTCCAACGGACGTACAAGAATATGCCAAGGGATGATTTTTGTTTCTGATTGCCTTGCATAAAATAGCACTTTAAGAACTATATTTCTTTTCCGTTTTCATTGCTGATCACAGCTGTTTGGTAAATATATCTCTGCAAGAGTGGTAGTGGTGAGTCAGATGCTCCAGCCAAGGAAATGACTAATAAGTCACAATTGTTCTATAACTCGAGAACTGGATAGTTTTTATGAAGCCTTGAATCTGTAGATAACTATATCGCATCGTTGGCATAAGAATTTTGATTCACAGTTTTTTACGAATGATAGTGCAGTTGTTTCTTATTTATGATTATGTGGTCAAATACAATGGAAGAAGCGAAAGTTCGATAACCGTGGAGAATAAGAAATTCGGTACATAGGCAAGAAATAATAAAGAGCAGATATGGTATCGGCAAAGGTACCTATGGATGCGGTTTGGAAGCTTATTGGGCAAACTTGGAATAATTTTGCTAACTTTAGTGGAATTGGAAACGAAGTAGTGGGATTGAATAATATACTATGATAACATAATATGCTAGCAAACGACAGGTGTTCTACGCTTTTTCGAAACCAAAAGAATGCAGTGAAATGATCTAAGAAGAAAAGACTGGCAATGATGTAGAAATGGAGATTTATTTTCCTTAAACTTGGATATCTATACATGCGCTGAAGCGCCGTGGTCGGAATGCTACCATAGTGCACGCCAGGCTCTGCATCGACTCTCCCCGGGCCAAGCGATCGTCTCACAGCTCCGGTAGTCAAAAAATCGCTGCCAGACTTATCTTCGAAGCGCTCCCTCTGATCGCCAAGAGCTTGTCACTGCTTGTGGTCAGATCAAAGGAACACCTTAGCACGGCTATTCCAAGATTGCAGATCGAATCTAATCTATCAGCGTTCTACGACATTGACGAAGAAGACAATGGTACTCAGGAAGTAGCGGATTCCCTAAATTCGAACACCGTCGTCGACGATAGCTGCTAGGAAAACAAATCAAAAAACGAAACTCTGGGATCCGTTTATTATGTGATGTCTTGTCATGTAAAATGATAGAAATAGCCTATGTCCACCTTTTATACTTGACGAAGTCCAATATAAATTTGACTAACTAGAGTAGTTTTTTCTGTCAGAGATTTCTGGTTGAGCTACTGTGCCCTTATCGCTTCACAGCGAATAATCATAGCCCTTTATCAAAATGGAGAGATTTTATATTTTATCCGAAGGGGCGAAATCTCGCGACTTGCGTTATTCCACTTAGATTATTCATATCGAGGAGCTGACAACCTTTTAGACTTCCGATAACCCTTATTATTGATAAACCAATGGTTAATGTTGCGTTTTCGCATTTAAGGTCATCACTATATCAAGATGGGAATCGTAGGTCATAAATGGTGTTTCCTTTTCTAAGGGAGATCTATCTATTTAAATAAAACCGCGTTTTACATGTAATTCGTACAGAGTAGTATATGTGGAGAAAAAGTTATTCACTATAAGTTGATTTGTTATTTTACTTTTACACCAGCCACCTTTCGTATCTACTGCGAGGATCCCAGCACTTTTTGCATTCGTTTCCTCTCATTCATCATCCACGAAGGTCTTCGAATTCGTCGGGTCGATTTTCTGCGCGGACCTGGCTTAGCCGAGCTAGAGCGTTCCCACTAGGATTACAGAAAAGAGCGAACTTTTCCCAGACAAATCTAATAACCTGATTTAATCAAAAAACGTTAACAGTTAGTTATCGGAGCAATTCCTCAGAAATATAGCTTAGGTAAAGAAATGATGTAAGTATAACGTACTAAACTGTAATATTAGTATCTGCTGAAATTTCGATGATTTGATGTGGTGAGCTGTAGAGCGGAATGATAAGTCATCGAATGAAGATATTATCTATCGGGTTTACTAGGCCTACAAGGAATGTCGCGGTGACAATCGCTTTAGATTCCCTTATCGTGGCATTGCGGAATGTTTACCATTGTACAGCTCCTTTGTAGACACCTTTGATAATACCATTCGAACGTCCAAACCCGAAGCGTATTGAAATCGAGATAATTTCGGCGCATTAGGCGATGTTTTCTGTTTGATGCTTTTTTGTATTATGCAGTCACTGGAAGCGATTAAGTTCCTGTATCGTTGAAATTGTGAAGAAGTTCAGAAAGGAGTCTTTATGGAGAACCGTTTGACATGTCGGTCATGATTTGCTTATCTGTGTTCCTTCCCTTTGTCGTACTCTTTATAAGTGCATTTGAAAATTTGAAGTATGACATAACTGTATATATGTCTTTACGAAGTGGCCATTTTTGGTCTACGCGAGGTTGGCATAGATGCTCTTATTGTTGTTGCTCTGCGAACTCGCCTAAACGTCAGTCATTGTTGCACAAAGAGAGCAGCAACAATAAGAGCATCTATACCAATCTCGCGTAGGCCAAAAAAGGGCGGTTCGTAAGAACATATTTACACATAATTCGACTATTATGCCGAGCTTTATAGAAAGTCGATCTTTTGAAGTATAACAATTATTATCGACTAAATCTGAAAGGTTACATATTCAGAAATTTGTGAGTAACTTTAGATTATATGAAACCATTTAAATCGGCGTCAGTTCCTTTTTGCACCACGTTTTTCTATGCGATTCTGTCGATGTGGAAGTGCTAGTCAGCCTTATTTCACATTCACTATGTTCAATATAGACGCTCATTTAACTTGAACATGGATAATCAGTGTCTTGGCTTATTGGTAAGTTTATATCAGTTTATTACAAATCGATATCAATACCAGAATCCACCACCGTCTTGGTATCAAAGTCGCATGGTGGTAAATCTTCCTCTGATCCACAAGGGCTGCGACTGCCCGTGGTGGTGAAGACGCGGGGCAGACCTTGGCCATGCTGACCTCGGGACTGCAGGGAACCATAATGGCTTAACCATCAAATCTCTGAAAAAAGGAGATTATGCTGGGGCCCGCACAATCAGTGAGGACGGGCCATTCAAGTATCAACTAAGTATTACAAATCTCTATTGCGGCCAACGTTTTGGCGGTATTGACATTGCTGTTATCCGCTGGGGTCACCTAATGATTAACGAGAGGGCAAGCGATGATGTGCTGATTACAACTGCACGTTCATAGCAGTTTCTTCTTCCAATGATGTGGATCTCCATAACTGTTTCATTGAGTCGAGTCGATAAGAGTGGACTGCTCTTAAACGATTCCAGAGGAGCTGCCGAGTGAGATCACGTCATTAGAGCACTGCTAGAACATTCCTATATAAAAGGGCAATACTAGATGATGGTGGTTCACTCGTGTAGTGATTTTCCCTATTGATTTCGATTGAATACGGCGACTGTAAAAAAAGTCACAAAAGAAACAACTGCTGCGAGCACACAATTCGAATCCATCACACAAATTCCTTGCCTTCGCGTGGATTGTTGAATGACCCGAGTGAGCGCCAGCGATGATCTCCGTTTACGGATCGAATACAAGCAGCCCAGCAGGTCCTGCTTACTCGAAAAACTCAAAAAGCATCGAATTATTCTCTAACTTCATAAAGACTGGCGCAGTTAGGTCGGTGCTCTTCATTTTGTGTCTGACATTAGGTAGGATCCATTCACTAGCGGCTTTTGTGCATCACTTGTCAATAAGACGCATCATGTATGTGGGTGCTTTTAAACCTTCATTATTCACATATGTTGAAACTTGTGATTCCCTCTCTCAATTGCATGGTACGGGATGATTCTATATAATGGCACATTCGATGACACTGAATTTGTTTTCCTTCTCATGTCGTAGCGCCCATTTTTTCTGTGCGTAGGTTAAAAAGCAAGAATAATCATAGAGTCGAGTGAAAAGTGGCCTAATGTTTCTTGTCCTTTTCACTTGATCTTCCAAGTTCTTATCAGCCGCACGCTTCCTCCTATTCAACTCCGAAATCAAGTCGTTTATTATGTTGACATGCATAAAGACCTCCTTCCAGAAATTCGCTGGAAGATCAGATTTTATGTAGTTGTCGTTGAAATCGGATGACATTCGATCTGTCTGTCCAATTTCAGATGTGGTAAGAACAGTATCATCAGCTCGTCGAAGGTGATGTAGTTGCATTCCATCGACTTTCGCTCTTATGTCATCTTTCAGTCTTCGCATAATATTCGAGATTGGCTGTAAATAATTTTGACAAGATGGTATCTCCTTATCAAAATCTTTTTTTCATAATAAGAGTCTTGTCATAGAATGGAAAAATTTTGTTCTGGTGTTGGTATAATGCTTACGATCTCTGTATAGTGAGCGAATAGGAATACGCTATCTGTTCAAGAGCATTCATGGCTCTGAGTGCATCAGTAGCAATCTTTCGCAAATTTACTAGTGTAACAAATTTAGACTTGAAACAGTGAGAAACTATAAGTTGTTATAAATGCGACATGAATGGCTCTCTTATGAAAAGAATGCATTTCGTTCAACAAGGAATGGTTTTAGGAATGAAATAAGCGTCGTATCTCCTATTATAGAGTGAAGAAGTTCTATTTTCAAGGCCTAAAGTGTTACTATCATAATGAAGAAATACCCTTAAGCTTAGGTTAGTCTTTCCAACAATTTTAATGTTTATCACATTCAGAAGCTGGCCAGAATTCTGGTCTCGTTCTTATGTCACTATCTCTTTATTGTTTAGATGAAAGTAGTCGAGCTGTGAACGAAAACAAAACAAGTTATCAGTAATTCGTAGAGTTCTTACTTTCGTAAAAGTTTTCTTTGTTCTGTTTAATAATATTTTAAGTATTGGTACTAGTAAGATATAAGCAAGACCTATTAGAAGAGTGGTGCAGTTTGTCAGAGAAGATGATTTTTAACTATACAAGTGCATCTATCCTATTTTGACCTTACTCGTTCGTCCAATTTTTCATTGATTGATAACAGCGCACTTCGCCCTATGTCTTTTCCGATTGTCTTTACCTTTATCACAATCAAAAGTCCTACTTACTAGTTATACGTTGATGAAACATTGCAGTTAGAGTTCTTCTTGTATCGCTTCATTTTCTCGTCTACGATAACCTTAATAACAAAACTGATTGAAACTAACTAAAACATGTACTTATGTTTTATTGTCTCTAAGGTTTAGCTGACTAAATGTTGAAATTCAGGTTAGAACTAGCGCTAACATCGAAGAATCGTTGTTTGTATCTCTATTTTACGGACGCTTAGTACCAATTGCTCTTTCGATTCCCGAGTTGCAAAATTCCAGAAGAAAATGAGTTTTCCGTCAAAGTAAAGTTTTCCGACCGTTGTACTCTTCTTAAGTAGTTCAGTGTAAGCAACATGTCTTTGAGTTTTCCTTACTAATAATATTTTCGTGCGTATAAAGCACTTTACTTATAAGCAAAGATCCAGATAGTTCTTTACGAGTACAATTCGCCTTCTATAGGTTTTTCATTGTCATTTTTGCTCTCGAAGTGAGGGCGGAGATCTGTCTCTCATGATCTGTGTTTTGTGAGTGTCCTGAACAAAGAGCTGTTCTTAATACCTGTTTCTTTAAGAAAAAGAACGCATATACTACTAATACTGGTAACACTTAAGTCACCTGTTTTATAGGCTGACATGGCTTCAAGGTCTGTGATTCGATACTTATTCTATTTACTTCTTTCCAAGCTGGGTCCGCATTTAATCCGACGACTTATTTGGCAACGAAGGACACTTTTGGTAATCCGAAGTGCTGACGAGGAGCAAACGTGTGTTCTGAATATGTCTGAAAGCACCTTATCAAATTAAAGGCTTGCTAAAACTTACGTTTTTCAATATCAACTAAAATTAAAAGTACTGTGGCGTTACATAACGGAATGAAATTAATGCCATTTTGGGAAATTTTCTATCGGCATAGTAAGAAAAAGAACTATCGTACTGGCGCGTCAGTTTTAAACCAATTAGGGATTTTTCGCGTTCTGAAACACTTTTTTCCTAGAAGTTGCTTCAAATTAGGAAACTTCCAAGGATTTTTTTGGACTAGTGGATCGATTTAAATATGTAAACGAACGATTTTCCATTCTAATATTGCATTTTTAGAGCGGTTTATGTCCACCCTCTAGTATGTTTATCCGAGGGTTTCATGCAGGACGAAATTGTTGAGCTGACGATCTCATTTCGAACATGGCAGGTACGCACATTTTGATGACTTCGTTTGCCTTAGTATGGATTGATTATCTACGAGGATATGTGGCACGTTCTCAAGTGGCGCCTGATCGGCATTTAACGTGGGTCAAATGCGACGATACACTTGCCGTGCACAGCCTCAGACGGTGGTATACATGTCACTTCCGGACTGATTTATGTCCTTATACCATATACTCGTAGTCGTTGCTTACATAACTGGGTGCGCCTTGTCAGGTAACAGACGTTCAAGCAAGAATTCTGCTTCATAGATCGCATTCAAACGGTGCCGTGATGTCGTCGAAATGTGTTATGAGAATCGCATGCTTCCATATCTTTGTAACAATAAGGGAGCACTAAGCATTATCAAGACAGAGCAAGGCTTTTGTTTCCGAGAAGTAATCTCTGCGACTCTCAGAAAACCCGCCTAGCTCTCTATAGGTACGTTCTCGCTAAAAAGAACATTATCGTGCAAATAATATGATGTACTTCGTTTTCTCAAAAAAGTTAAGCCCACTGGGCACCTATGGCTCGCGACAGAGATAGTCAGTTGTCCACTGGACAAATCGTGTGCTAATTAGGAGTGCTATAATGCGGGCTATCAGAAGAGATTCGTGAAAATATATCAACAGTGCCGCCCTATTTATTCTTAACATCGTCAAATACGAAAAGGTTTGCCGATACATACGTGAATATCCTTCTAAATGTTTGACAAACAAGATTTGGATAATTTCAATGTTATACGCAATAAGTGCGCTCATCCGTTGCGATCGCCACCGTACTTAGTTATTGGGAGGGTAGGACGGCCTATCTTCACGAGTTGTGAGGACTCTAACGCATTTTTTATTGTTTTTTCTGCATTGATATCGTCGTCCGTGGTAGTGGTTTTATTTGAGCATGGTGGCGTGTGCGAGTCTCATACCGTGATTCGTAAAACAACTGCAGCTGCGAGTACAGCTGACCTTGGTTACGAACACATCCGCCGAGCGAGTAGGTGGTCGTCTTAGGGTACGCTTCCATCCTCGTGGAGTCTACTATGCTGTTCTTTTCGTCCATCTATCGTTTGTTCTTCTCATCATATGAGCGGCCCCATCTACGCTTCGCTATCGATGTGTGTTCTTCAGATGGGTCATCGGTGGCTATCATTTCACCGGTGGCCATAATTGCATTAGGCGCTGATCATGTAGTTTTCACGTTAGGAAAAAAAATCATATTTATGTACTGATGATCCCTCTCAAACAGTTAGCTATCGGACTAACTGTTTTCGCCCTACTGGTTGCTTGAAAGTGAATCATATGACTTCTGCATAGTCTTCTTATTCATATTTATGTTCGTGTCGGTCGTAGAAGGCTCCGAAATCTCAAGCCTCGTCCTACTTCACTCTGATTTGCAATGTTGCTAGCTTAAGACAGCTTAGGACAAAAAACACATAACGGTGGTCATGCTGCTAATTGTAAATACTCACTTATTTGGATACTTGGATGACTTATTTTCACTAATTGTGTGGGGTCAGCACAACTTCTGTCCTCCGGAGACTTATTTGCTGGTTTAGACGCTGTAGTTCCTTGAAGTACCGAAGTCAGTCTGGTTGAGGCCTTTCTCAGATTGTCACCACCTCAAGCAGTCCACGCCGTTGTCGATCAGAGCGAGATTTACTACTGTGCGACTAGTTTGATACTAGGACGGTGGTGACTCCTAGTATTGGTTTACTTTTGGTTGGGCTTCTGAATGAAAACCTTTGACTTCTCCTCAATTTGGGAAGCCTTGCTGGGTGGAGGAACACGCGCAATCCGACATCCAGGAACACTTCCCAGCCACAATGAGGCGTTAAACTGGTGGAATGGGTGATCCTAAACAGAGCCATAAAGGGGCCACTCTATTTTTTCTCTTCAGTCACCTCGATTCATTCTGTGATAGGAATTTTGTTTATAGTTTCTTTTTTATAAGTTTCTTTTCTCGTAAGAGAGCGTCATGGCTTCCTCAACATTATACCGAAGATTTGTTTCCAACGTTTTCCTTCAGACAAGTAGTGATGAGATGGGCTAGTATGTTAATAGCTACACGAGACATTCTTCGGATGCTTGTTGTTATTTTTGCTAGAGAAGGACAGAGTATGTTGCCTTATTGGCAGTGCTATGCGTTGATCCAGTGTAGAAGAACATGGAAGATGTTCGTCGTATACATTCTCTATAGCAATGTGGGTTGGCAGGTATGCATGGCTTTCGACGAGTTAGAAGTATCTATAAAGCGGAGACATTTTTGGAATTAGTCATCATAACAGAGAAGGTTAGTGAATTTACGACTATACCTTGTGGTTTTGCGAGCTTTTTTTCTTTTTCGCCCCCTTTTTATCATCTTCGCGCGAAGATTAGCCGTATGCCCTATTAGCCAGTGGTTGCCCATGGTTGAAGAATACCTAGTTGTCGATCAAGTTGGGAGTTTACCCCAAGGGAAATATTGGACGGTCACTATGGTTAAAAGAAAAAATACAATGCTGGCAATCCAAAAAGCAAAGAACATTTACATTAGGACATAAAGCATGTGCAGTTTAAAAAAGAATAGAGTAACAGCACGGAAGAAGGGGACTGGTCGGAATACAATTCAATGAGAGTTTCCTTTTTTACACTTTTGTTAAGACAAGTCTTGCATCAACTGATAGAAAACATATTTTATACATTTATTCTTACCGCTTCAAGTAACACGGGTGAAACTTAGTAAACTAACATTTTGGCTACGTCGAAAGGCATTTGGTAACGAGTTTTTAAAGATGGTTGATTCACTAACCATAAAATAAGACTTTCAACCTTCAATGTTGAAAGAAGTGTTTTTAATGGGAAACGCATGCAGATCTTTACATGTGGGTGGAAGAAAATCACCTTATTATAAATCTGGTTCTTGTTCGTGGTGTCATAGAGAGCTTCGATTATATCTGTAGGTCCACGGATCGTTTGAATCGCATATTATGGCTGGAATACTTATCTTCATTAGGGTCTTACAACGTATTCGTATTGAAATACTTACAGGGTTTGAGAAAGCATGTATCTCGAGTTTTGCCTCTTCGTGTTTCATTCTCAGCGGCAACGGATTCGGTGATGATAGGAAGAACCAATGCCTACAATATTCTAGGACGGGAGCCAGGGTGCAATTATATCGTAGACGTGGGTTTTGTATTAAGCTTAATTCACAGTTTTGGTGTAATCCTGCTCTGCAATGGTTCGGCCTATAAAGATAGAAAAAAGGGTGATCAACAGTTTGTAAAGGCGTTGTTCTCTATCGTCGAGAATACTTCTGGTTAGGGAAGAAAAAAGCGATTCACTAGTCAACGAGAGCTGTTTATGCTTTTATCATGCCTTACTGAGAATGAAAACAAATATTATTTCGGAAATCAGATATTAAAGCCGAAAATTCATCTCTTTTTTGTGGTTCAAGTAGAGCAGTGATTGCTGAATTATTATTTCGATTATAAGTGTAATATCTGCAGAAATTTTTCGCCTTATTTCCTTTTATTCTAACGTGTTTAACTCTGATAACACTTCTTTATTCCTCTGTCATCATTTCTGAAGTAAATGTAAACCGACTAATTAGTGTACGCCTAATGAGCAAGGTGATACTGACAGATGGAAAACTGGCTCAGAGACGGGCGAAACGAAGAATTTGCATGGTGTGATGGTGAACGCGTTAGCCCCAAAAGGGTAATAGCGCATTTGTTCCGCACAGCAGACACCTGCGGTCCGGAGTTTTTTAAACATCTCAGCACCATTATGGTTGTATTTCACCTCATCGTATTCTATGTGGTAGTCATTTTCAGAGTATCAAATCGTATAAGTCGCTGCCAGCAGCCTATAAAATAACTTCCGCTGATTTTGTGAGGTTGTCTGCTATCAAGCAATATGAAGTGGAGAACAAAGACAACATTTCTGTTGAGATAAGTGAGATGCTTCGTGAGCCACGGTCAGTTATTTTGCTGAAGGAGTTGTTCTTTTATTCACTATGATATATAAACGAAGTAGGGGTAAAGATTACACATTTAGAGCTACATTTTTTGCGTTTGCAAATTTCTTAATTTCACGTATGTACCCAACTGTAAAATTTTGAAATAGTGCAAGAATTTTCTACAGGACTGAGCTAACACGGGGTCAGTACAAAAACTTTTATTCGGCAAACGTTCCGGCGTCTTCGCTTTCCTCAGAACCGTGTTGATCCAAGTAGAAGGTCCATTGCTGGTCGTCGTTGCGATCTGCATGTTCCTTGTCTCATCGTGTCGCACCCAGTGCAGGCTGCACCGTTGGAATGAAGAATCTCACTCGGCGGTCTCCTTTAATACAGCACGGGACCAGTGGACCATCGACGTGGATCAGTGCCTCCCTGAGGAAGGCAAATGTACCGATACATTACCCGAATAAAAAAGAGTTTATACCAACCTCGTGTTAGCCCAATCATTGAAGAAATTATTGACTATTATTATCATGGGTTGGCGAAAGTTTTTTAAGGATATTATCACAAGCATTTAAGAACACACTTTGAACACCTAATCCTCGTTACTTCCAACCTCATCCATGTGTTTCGTTATTTTGTAACTGTCTTCTGTGACGGTACATGGATTCGTGCTTATGTTCTGGTACGGCCTAAATATATGTGGTCCTTGTTCATTACACATTGAGTGTTAGTAGAACGTCGTTTTTCTTGAAATACCGAAACAACCGTGCTAGAGCGTCTCTAGATCTTCACCATAGGTGTTCGCAAGCGCTTTTAGATTAGGCGGAGGTCTAATGCTTCACAGTCGAATTTTTACAGGACAGTAGCGATTGTCATGATAGCAGACAAATATAAGCCTGACCACAACTAATTGTAATTAATGTTGGTGGTCTGGTTCGAGCTTAGTGACGCCCGTTAGGCACATACCATGTTTCCATTTCGGAGTCTCTTCTATCTTTGGCCTGTTCCCGTTATATGATCGGTTAGTCTGGTCTACTGGTGTTTTCATAAATGTTTTAGCTTTTATTTGCCGCCCATTTTTTTTCCATGGCAGGATACTATGTGAAATACAACCACAGGGACGATGAAATATGAGCAAAACTGGGAACCTCAGGTAGGCTTCGAGCCTATGGTTATTACCGCAGGTTGATACTTCATACTTGAATGGCCCGTCCTCACTGGTTGTGCGGGCCCCAACATAATCTCTATTTTTTGGAGATTTGCTGATTAAGCCATTATGGTTTCCTGGAGTCCCGAGGTCAGCCTGGCCAAAGTCTGCCTCAGGTCTTTACACCAAAGGCAGTCTCGGCCCTTGTGGATCAGAGGGAGATTTACCACCATACGACTTTGATACCAAGACGGTGGTGGATCCTTGCATTAGTTTACTCTTAGCTAGGCTTCTTGATGGAAACGCCGGCCTCCTTTTCAGCATGGGAGGCTCTGCCAGGGGATGAATACCCTGCTGTACATCGCAATCCGACACTCAGGTACACCTCCCGACCACGATGAGGCGGTAAACTGTTGGGAGGGAAGAGAATGGTCTAGTGAGTACAAATCGGCATTTAACTTAGTTAATATGAACGTGTAGTCGAAATCGTGTTGCTATAAATATGCGACTCGTAGTTTCTGATTGTAGAAGTATTCGCCAGAAATTTTGACACTTTCGACGACAGGCGTTGTAATTCTTCATTGTGGCAAACGTTTCGACAGTATCATCTTGCTTAGAGGTGCGATGACTCGATTGAAGTGCCCATAGAAGTTGTTTCTTCTTAGATCTTGCTCTTCCTGGTTATCACATCAAATAGAATCGAGTGGGTTGAACCACTTCAAAGTAACGTCAACCGGCGCTATTATTCCATATAGAGCGGTCTTTGCTGCTGGAACTAACTGAAGTGAACGAACCAGATGTGAAAATCGGTATTGAAAATCTTGGATAGGCTATCAAATGGAAATGTCGAGCTTCTTTATTTGACCGATCTTGATAAACTTTCGCAGTGGATCATAGTACGAAAACAAGGAATACCCTTTTTTCTCTCCCTAGGTGCGACGAAACCATTGGGTGAGCCGTTCGTGGACTGGGTTAGACTAATTTAAAAAGACAAACTGGATTCCATGATTTTGCGGAATTTATTTTGAGACATTTCTTACAATATGTCTATCTGCAATAAAATTGTTTCAGAATACTTTATAATGGAGATATTATTTGTCTTCTTATGCGAAATAAATTCACAAACGAAACTACTCGAAATTACTACAAGGTAAATCCTACATTGCTATTAATTGTTTGCTCTCATCTGGATAGAGTGCACCTCATGTTTCGTGGCATTTGAGGGGTGCACTATGTATTCCACTTCAATAAGCGCATCGTTAGAGGTAATTGAATGCAAATCTGACTCATACTCGTGGTGGCCGGTGTCGAGGCAGTGCTGCCACCCCTCCCCCAAGACAGGTCACCATTATTTATCAATTTGCTGTCTGCGGACGTATGGAAGCGTTGGTGAGCCTTGGGCGCAGGATCAAACCGATATATATTACAAGGCGTCTTTATTCAGTGCGCTGCACAGAATTAATGTTCAGATTAAAAACATCAAATATTGACTTATATTATTCCCCCTTCGTTAAATCGCCTTTAGTCCAGTTGCTCGGTGGGTTCTGTTTGCTCTAGAAACTTGCTGAAAATCCTGTTTTGCTTCTAGTATGTTTATGAGGAATTCTGATCATCTAATCGGTAGTTTACCTACTGTGTGCTTGATATCGCTTGACTCTATCCAATGGCTCCTGTCCATCGGTTGTCGATGTGATGCATCACTTTTTCTAATTTTTTAATTTTTGACGATTTGGCATACTCGACTGCTGCGCTCGGCTTTGGTTCTTGGTCTGCCTTTAACATTATCACCGTCTGTTTAGTATTGAAAATGTGAGTTTGAAGCCAATCGTTCTTTGCCCTATTCACTAAATTTACTAAACGATACTCTTTCAAGCTCCTCTAGTCACTCGTTTTCTTTTTCAGCTCTGACGCGTCCATTCAGCTCTTGCGCTAAGTCGCCCATCATGTTGACTTCCATATCCAGTGACGTAGTTCTGTAAAATTTAGCGATATTTGTTGAGAATTGGACAGCATTGCTTGGTCATAAACCAATCAATTCCTTATAAACGGAGCATTGTGGGGGTTCACCCGATCACACCTTTTTTTTATAGTTGCTATCGAAGTCTACACTCATCCATTTCACCTGGCTAATCATTTGTGTTGCCTAAATGCATACTTAAGTTTCCCAGTACCTTTTGTAGTGAGAATTTTTCGAGACAAGTTTTTTTTTAATGATTTTCGGCTTTCACAGCTTTCAAAGAACTCACAGCTTTCCTATCCTCTGTGCCAGTGCTTCGGTTATTCGTCTCTTTTGCCTAACCTCTGTTCTGAGTCTCCTAGCCATTCTGTGACATTCCACGAAAAGTGGGTTTTGTACGAAAAATGACGATATTGTCTGTAGGTTTGGATAAAGATGGTGCATCTAAACGCTTTTTAAATTTTCATCGTGGAAACTTTGTGACGTTTTTCTGTGCTGGTGAGATGGAATTACTCAGCATAATTTCTTGAGTCTTACCGGATTCTTCATAGCAGTGATGTCTTCTGATGTCTTCTCAGGTAATCCACAATATCCTTTTTGCAACGTCTGCGAACGGCATTAATAAATCGGAAAGAAGTAATCCTGCTGCAATACAACATCCAGTGATACAGCTTCTCTACCATTTTGCGCACTAAAGGGGTAAACGATGGAGCGTTCGGTGTTTAGCAACCCGTGAGGGACACACCGTGCCTTCGATTTTATTAAGCATCGTTAGTGGTGATTGAGCGCATCTCTGGCCTACGTATGGGGCTTGTGGTGGCCTACTGATGTATCAAATCGTTACTGCCATCCTTATAGACTGATCTGATGCCAATTCACCGACCCCGGAGAGATGGAAGGTTTAAGGTTTGGTGAACTTGGGGCGGTGTTTCAAACCATTAACCACGTGTGCATCGCAAGGCACGCTCAACCACTGTGCTACAAACGCTTTTGTTCACTACATACCGTTATTACCTTTGTTCTTTCTAACTCTTACTCATGTAGATACTTTAGGCTATTTTTGATTTTGCAGGTCATTTGTGAAGATTCGCCTTGTATTTTCGACTCTTCGACTACAGTATACCAAATCGCAAGCGTAAATGAATATCTGCCCTATGCAGGACGTGCCGAAATCTTTCAACTTCCTCTTAAAATGCATGCGTTAGTGGAACGAATGCGGAATATATGCTTAGCTCATGAAACTGTGCGTAAGCTTTACTTCGGCCCTGATTTTTTTTTACTTTTCGAATTTAATTTATGAACTCAGCTGTTCAGTTTTCCCTGTACGAGATAAATTTGCTATAGCAGATTTCTTGTGATTCTTTTCCAAGTTCTTGAATTTGATGAATTTTTGCATTCCATTCTGCCCCACAACAATTTTACATGTGCCTATTTATATACAAAATATACATTTAATTTGAAAGGCATTTTTTTAGGCGAAAAAATTAAACGACTAACGTGCAACCCATTTATTCTTATTTTTTAATAAACGCTAGGTCCATAGAGAAACTCGTGGTGCAACAACTTTTCTGCACACTGGTGACGAGTCCTAAGTGAAATTGTTTATGGTGTTTAAGTTAATTTAAGCCACACTGTGTGCACTAGTTTAATTTTGATGCCTACTGTTTAAATGGGCGCGTGTTACGCAGTGGTCGGAGGCGCCTTGCAAAACACACGTGGAATCGATCTACGCGCGCATGGCCCACCAAGCCTTCCATCCCTCTGGTGTCTGCAAATTGATACCAGACTTGTCTGGGAGGATGGCAGCACTGGCTCGACACATCGGTAGGCAACCGCGAGTCATTGTAGAGGTCATATATGCATTCAGTCACCTGCAAACGATTCCTATTGAAGTTGCATGGTGCATGGCGCATCCCTCAGGTACTGATTAACGCCGAGAGCTTTATCTTTATTCTTTTACTGTTTAAGTAAATATATTGCAAGGGTAACTTATAAAATTCTTGTCTTCCTTCTAGTTTATATCCATGTTTTCCGTCCTAATGGTGCTTAATATTTAATCATAAGCGATGCAACAAATTATTTATATACTTTATTAAGATCGAAGAGAAACCGTTGGTTTTGCTGTTAAGCGGTGCCAAAGGGAGCGGTAAACGTCTGCTGACTACTTGTCTGGCTCAAGCGACACATCGAAACCTTATTGAAATGAGTTGCTATGACGTGTGGACTGAAGTTGCCTCTCAGTCAGAGGCGAAACTCAAAAATGTCTTCGAAAAAGGTCCGGTTCTACTTCTATTTACGTATTTTGTCCCATAAAAAACTGTTTTGTAATTGCGTTTACATTGTTTTCGGCGACATGTGAGCTATACATCACTCATATCGTCCATAATGTGCCTTATATGATGGAGATCCGTGGTATAATGTGGCAGGCGCCGGAATTTGCAGCTCTTAGTCAGTCCTACTGAAAAGCCATCATAATAGGAATCGTATTTTGCTTTCTAAATTTCTACATATTTTACCAAAGTGGTGAATATTTCTTTCTAACTCATGGACGAAGAGCGAGCAAACTTCAGATGAAGCTTCTTGAAACTCAAGTTAATGTAACTGTTCACGTTTTGAATCTAAAGAAGCGGAAACTACTTTTACTTGTTTTCAAGGTTTCATATAGTCTTTTCATTGTTAGCTAGAATTTAATTACTGAGCAAATAAGAAGAAAAGTGGATATTTTCCAATATTAGGCATTCTTCAAATCGTCTAAAAATCGAAGTCAACAGATGATATCATTTTAGTGAAGTCATTCCAACCGGCCATTTTGCACTTAGCATCCATCGATGTTCTTGGATACGACGCTGTGACTAACTCCATCGGCGAGTTCCTTTTTCTTAAGTGGGAGCTTTTACCGTCTCATTTTGAAATCACGTGTTTTTTGTTTGACCTGATTACTAATAGAAATCATGCAGCTACTGAGACAAATAATCAGATCGGCTGATTTCTTGCTATTCATAAGCAACGAATCTGTATGCTTTGTTTTAAACCTATATTAATTAGTTCCCGTCGTTTCCTTTCTCGCATAAAGCCTTTGTGCTCTACTTTTCTTATCCGATAGACAACTTGCCCTAAGTTTTGTTTTCTTTTACTTGATCCCTCATCACATCTACCGTTTGAATGCTAGCGTTTCCAGCATTCGTTTCATTTTCTCCCGTCCTCTAAGGCTTTCAAATTTTTTGTGTACGCATTCGGCTGCAGCTTAAGGTTTTTTGTTTCTGTTATGAATGTCGTTGCAAGCTGATTCGACTCGATTCTTTCTGAAGTCTTGCTAGCCGTGTTAGAGCCTTCCTAGTACTATGCACATACATAGATACTTACTGCTCTTAGTGTGGAATTCTACGAAGCGAAGGGTTGGACATTATTTTCTTATTATGCTTAGTTGTTGGAAGCCGTCTTCCGTGTAACTCGTATAGGTTTAGAAGAAGTGACAATGTGAAATAGAAATACCCATTGAATATGCTAGTTGAAGTAGGAAATTTCGCTCAAACTTCGAAATAGACTCTCTGGTCATCCTCATAACGTATGAATAAGCTTTCTTATTCATAACAAAAGCTTTGCTTGCCATGAGTGCCCACTTTTCATTTGTAGTTCGTAAGCTTTTGAAGTTGACTAGAGTACACGCGAACCGTTGCTGTGGTGCCAGTGGCTGGAATTCGGAGCTCAGCTTTGCTTCCAAATCCCTTCAACAACATAAACACTTTCTCTTACAGAGAATTTCTCTCAGATTGCTGTATACCGAAATATTCATTATCATATACCAGACCAGATTCATCTATTCTACTATGTAAAGACGTATCCCAAGCAGTTTTAAGATGAAAGTATCCTAGAAGAGCTATGTCTTTAGATTGCTAGTGGAAAGTTTCTTCTGTTAGTCTATAACGATATTAACATCTCAAATAGTGTAGCTATCCAGCAGTTATCGGCAATTATCAGGAAAACAAAACGGTCGTGAACGTGTAAAAATCGTTATTGGTCTTTAACCGGATAAAGCAGAGAAAGCTTCGTTTATCACTAATTGTTTTTTGTGTAAGATAATGGTGTGACGGCCACTAATGCTCCTCACGGTGAGCGGCCTAACTCCTTTTCTAAGGGGTTAGGGCACAGATTGATTAAAGTCAGTCGCGAAGTAGGGTGCTCTTTCATGATTTCTTCGGTGCTCATGGAAGTCTACAAGCTGCCGACTTCCTTTTGATCAACTTTGGCGCTAATTCCTTCATTATATTGATTTTCTGACCTACATAGACGTAGGTGGAGCATTCGGAGTTATTCAGTTCGTTGAGCGTGAATGGGGCATGGGAAATAAATCCGTTCTGTATGAACATGGTTCTTCTCAGATTTAGTCGTGGATCAATCTTTCCATAGACTCAAATCCGGCTAGCATTCGTTCCGCCTCGCTAATGTTGGTATTGGAAAAACAAAGTCAAAACGGAGCTAAAATGGTAGAATTGCCGATGATCAATTTTCACTCCCATGTTGTCCCATTGAAATGTTCGCATGATGTTCTCGAGGCTGGCAGTAAATATTTTTGGCAGGTATCGCCCTTCCTAACCCCTCTTTTGACGTTAGTGTTAGTATTCTTAAAGAATGGCAATATTTTGGTCGTGAACGTTTTATATAGCTCACGAAGAATCTTCATATACTGAATAGGGGCTCCCTGGTTGTCCAGAGCTTCCATGACTGCCTCTGCCTTAACTGATTCAAGAACTTTCCATAATTCGATGAAAGTGAGGGAAAGCGATCTCTTGTACTTACACGATACTTCAGTGAGTTTTGCTATTGTGTGGATGTGGTCGATCGTGCCAGTCTTTTTCCAAAGTTCCACTTGCTCACATGGCTATCCTTCGTTCAGTGTTTTGCCAATATGAGAGTCAACATACACTGTAAGTTCATATCGTCACCGTAAGTGCTTTGTGATTTAGACACCCGAGAATGGCCCTGAGATTTTAGAACAGAAATGCTCTTCCTGCCCAACGCTGCTATATCGGGGCTGTTTCGGGAACAGATGAATAGCGGCCTTTTATTTTGCTGTGTTTAGCCTTCGGTACACAGTTAGAGCTTTCTCAGCTTTGGACGTGGGAGCTCATCTACTCACGGATAGTTTGTCTTCCTTGTCCAGGTAGGTTGTTCGTCACAAGTGACTCCTAACCGCCTTTCATGCACTTCATAATGACTTTATTACAAGCTTTTGGTCGAACTGTTTCCTAGAATACAGTCTGCGTAAATGAGAATACAGCTGCTCATGCATGAGAATGTCTAGGTAAGATACAGAATATATGTGCAAAATTGGCTTAGAAAAAGTAGGGTTCTCATCAAAAACCTAGCTATCTCTTAGAACAGCACACAGTCGCCTTTGGTCCGTGTTTAACCCTCTATCCGCCGCATTAGGACGCACTGCGTTGCCTCGCGACCAAGAGGATAGAGATCCCTCGCTTAAGGAAGTTTTCATAGCTTTCCTGAAAAAGGGAGAATCTACTTAAGGTAACAGTATCATGTGGAATGATTTCAGAGACGACTGCAGATCCCTTTATTGTTATCGGCGCCCTAAATGCAGAAAGATATCCCACCACATTGCAAGGTGAAATCTAACCATTTATCAGTACTTCAGTGAAAATTGAAGACTTGGTTTTCATACAAGATGGCACTTTTCCCACATTATGCTATTCTTGTTCGTGAGTGGTTGAATGTCCACATTCTTGGGAGATGGATAGATTGCTGTAATTCACGTGAACGTGCATCCAGAAGTTCTGACTTAATAGCCTGCGACTTTTTTTTTAGGTTGGTTAAAGGAGCAGGTCTACGCCTAGCCAATCAATATCTTTGTAGGAATATGAAAATCGAATACGAAAAGTTATCTCTTCCATCTAATACCCGTGTAATTATGAATAAAACTCCATGATATGCGTTTCCTTCCCATGTTTGTCTCCTATAAAAATTACAGTTGAGAGACAAGTTATAAAAATTTTGCAATAGGGAGTTACTTGTCGACCGCCGTTTGGATTACTCACTAGTACAGACGAAGATTTTTTCCAGACATGCGAGTGCTGTCGGTGTTACGTACGTTGCTCGATGAACCCATTAAGGCGACAATTGTATTTTCATGTAATTCTGATCAGGTTATGGTTTATTTCAACTGGTGCTATTACCCCTCTTTTTAAAACTTTTCTTGGACACAAGCATTTTTTGTTTTCTATTCTTTTTTATTTATGTTGCAAAGTATAATAGCTTTTGTTATGCTGTAAAGAAGAACAGTTTTTGTAAGGTTCCTCAACTGTCTCCCTCTCTTTGCTCTCTGGTACTCTACAACCTAGTGATAGACTATTTCGACGAAAGCGATCGTTTATACTTTTTTTCATCTCGACTGCCGCCACATTTAGCTACATTTGCCGCAAAGAACACCACGGTACTGTGTCATGTTATGAAGTTTTTTTTTTCATTTCGTAAAAATTTAGACTCTTGAGTATTTTTAAAACTATCCAATGAGTCTTATACGATCTACTGCTTCATCATGGTTAGAGGTGTAGTTTCTCGGTGTTGAACTGCCGCGTATAAAACCATGCTCATCTCCGTCTCCGCTCATCCATCACACACAGGAAGAAGGAGACGATCGAGCGCCGTTTAGTGGAAAAGTGAATCGCGGGTGAGATTACATCTCTCGTTCAGTCTTCCACTCCATTCGGTTTTATCCTTCTACTCCGAATCGCTGTGTGTAACTATGTTGTGATATTCGACATGAATCTTTACCGTACTAAAGAAGGTAACTTCTCTGACACCTCAGTCACAATAAAGAGTATTACAAACTGCGTGCAAGATTGTAAATAGAATAATGGTTGTAAAATGAAAGTCGGCACCAAAGTGCTGACCCATGTCAGCAAGCACCGCTGGCTGTATCGAAATATAGAGTAGATTGCCAACTTGCCTTTAGTGACAACTGTGGTCTCAACTATGTGTTCTTTTAGGACTAGAAGAAAATGTTTGTCCTGTTAGCTGAAGCTCTACCACTTTTATAGGATGTAGTCCAGAAAATCAAGTAGTTTCTTCTAACGTTGGTTAGAACCAATCATACAAAAAGTGCTCACCTTTCGTCCTAATTGCTTGATAATTTTTATAAACAGCCCCGAAATTAAGCAATTTTCTCGAGCTCACATAAATCTCCCGAAAGGCGAGTGTGGCGCAGTGGTCGGAGGCACCGTGCAACACACACGTGGAATCGATCGCCACGCCCATGGCCCACCAAGGTTTCCATCCCTCCGGGGTCACAAATTGGTGTCAGACTAGTCTGGGAGGACAGCAGCACTGGCTCGATAACATCGATAGGTCCATTGTAAAGGCCAGATTTGCTTTGATTCACCTCTAAACGATGCTTAATGAAGACGAGTGCATGTAGCATTCCTCAAGGATTGACCAACGCCAAGAGCTTTATCCTTTTTTATTTTATCCCATGTAGATGTAAATTCTTTTCGAATATTTCAAATGCTTGCAAAACATAACTTTGTTTAATGAAACGGTTTGAGCTACACCATATTCTTCGCAACACTATCATAAGCATAGAAATAATTTTTGAAATTACTGGAAAACATGAATAGTGAGTCGTCTTTCACTACGAAGCTGGAAGAATTGCATAGGTTGGCGCACAGTTGCCACTTTACTAGTATCTTGCTGTTCGAAGAGAGTTTTCTTTTCTTAGAGTTTCGAAACCATCCTAGACTTTTCCCAGGTGGTCACCACTAACCTACTAATGACTATGTTGTTTCCAAACGACATTGTCTCCTGTTATTAGTTTACCGCTAGCTGTGCTTCTACATGTAGATTTTGTTTTTACTCAAGTGAAAAACGAGTCGCATACCATAGTGTACATATCTGCTCGGTATTCAAAATCAAGATAATCCTCAACCACGGTGAGGCGGTAAATGATCGAGGATGTCCTACACTGTAGAGTGCAAAAATAGCGGTGAAAACTTTATCCGTATGGGTGCAGTCAAGCGTAGATAACTGGCAACAAAGTCTTTTAACCATTTAGTAGCAAAAATGAACTTCATATCTATTCCAGGGTTTTGTTATGGCTGAACTCGTCGATCTCTTAAAAGATGTTGGATTCTTTCTACACACCGAAAAGGCTAAATCGGTTCAAGTCTCCCACGTGGAAAAGGCGATAGATAAAAGAAACGATAGTTTCTCCGATGCTATTGGTGCACCGAAGGTTAGTAGTTAATTTTTATTCAGCGGCTAAGTGTTTTGAGAATTTGTTTGAGCAACCATGATTTTCAACCATTTTCAAGCAGTTTTTTATAGTTATCGGAGGCATTTTTACTGTGTACTACCGAATCACTGTCATTTGCTTAAGATTCCCTCAGTGTCGTGGGATGAAGTGGGCGGTTTGGAGGAGACAAAACGAGTCGTGATTGAGAGCATAGAAGTAAATCTACGAGGTGGTAAATTGCGCAGATCAGGCATTATCTTTTTCGGACCACCAGGTTGCGGGAAGACACTACTCGCTAAGGGTTGGTGGATTTCACTTAAACTGTTAGTAGAATATTCGTTAATGAGTCAAGCAATAATTAGTCGCAGTAATAAGAAAGTTTACCTAAAGTTGTAGTAGTTTTAATATATCTAATGTAATGCTGTTAATTACCAAGTGGCTCTAGCGGACACAAGTCTTCATTCCTCTTATGCATTGGAACGTCCCGCATGGCTCCCACTAACTTTAAGGACACGAGGAATCTCGCATTGTTTGTGCGGGAATCTCGTACTTATACTGTTTCTGGTGTAATGCCAGTGCTAACTAATTGGTAGCCGTACTATAAGTGAGTGGAGAGATTCTTCTTAGAATAGATAGAACTCGCTGTAGTTAATAGTTTGACACTCAGAAATATCACC
Organism: Angiostrongylus costaricensis; assembly: GCA_900624975.1. Taxonomy (NCBI): domain Eukaryota; kingdom Metazoa; phylum Nematoda; class Chromadorea; order Rhabditida; family Metastrongylidae; genus Angiostrongylus; species Angiostrongylus costaricensis. Next base: position 45,048 of record UYYA01000240.1, read on the forward strand.
AAACCACAACATAATCCGGCAAATTTTTCTTATTTTATTGGTGTTTATTTTATCATGGTGCATGTTTTTATTTGTAAACAGTTTCTTTCTAGCTGTTGCGACCGAATTTAAAGTGGCATTCCTGAACGTTAAAGGACCTGAACTGCTGAATAAATACATTGGTCAGAGCGAAGAGAATTTACGTAAAGGTAATTAAAGCTTTAGAAAAATAAATTTAGAATGTTTACTTCTTATGTTCTGCCTTCTATTATTTTCATGGCAGGGTATTAAGCGAAATGCAACCACAAGATTGCTGAGGTATTTGCAAAACTCCGGACCGCAGATGTCTGCGGTGGGGAACGAACGCGCTATTGCCCTTTCCGGGGAGTAAGGCGTTCACCACACCATGAAAAAATTTAAATTTAGACTTTTATATTTAGAGATTTAATATTGAGCAATGGCGTTAGGATTTTGATTTGATTCTGATCTCTACATTATGTGATAGCGCTGCTACTAAGGCAAGCTCTTTTCAGCTGTGCTATGAACCAAGGCTGGAACTAAAAGTTTTTTCTACATGCACTTTGCAATGCCCAACTGATAGCAAAAAATTAAGTTATCATATATTTTTGTCGTGTCGTGTGCGGCGCAGTGGTCGGAGGCGCCCTGCAGAACACACGTGGAATCGATCCCAGCGCTTATGGCCAACTAAACCTTCCATCCCTCCGGGGTCCAAAAATTGGTAGCAGGCTTTCCTTGAAGGATGGCAGCACTGGTTCGATATATCGGCAGGCCACCGCGAGTCATTGTAAAGGCCAGAGATGCATTCAATCACCTCCAAACGATGCTTAGTGAAGTCGAATGCATGGCGCATCTCTCGGGAATTGATCAACGCCAAAAGCTTTGTCCTTTTTCTTTTTAATATTTTTGTTTAATCTGCAATGTTCTAGTTTTTTTAATTTATGAGGAACGGTAAAACAAGAGGAAATTTTACACTATTCACCATTTCTTCGATATATTCCTTTATGATTTAGACTTATTTGAAATCTTTCGCGTTGATGAACATGGATTAGCTTTGACTACCGTGGACCAAGTGGGTAATGTAGTGCTTTACTTTCGCATGCTGCTCTATTACTATTTCAGAAGGCCTTAAAAGGCTTTAAAAAGTTAATGTATAGCCTAATGCACATTCCCTACTTTAATGTTTTGTAAATGGGTTACGACGCTTTTGTTTTTCATCCTGCTGTTTTTCAGTTTGCAACTTTTCACTTTGAGCTTGGAATTTCTCCAACTCAGTAATACATTGTTCTCAGTGAACATCAGGGATTGTTTAGTATTCGAAAGAGGTCGACAAGCATCACCTTGTGTAATATTTTTTGACGAGTTGGATTCGCTTGCACCAAACAGAGGACGTCATGGTGACTCCGGGGGTGTCATGGACAGGTATTGCCTCTTTCAGAGATTTGGAATGTCTTCGAAAGGACAGTTTCAAAAAATGGTATAATATTTGATAATTTGCAAGGGTGTTTGTGAACGTCGGATAAATCACATTATAGTAGATTAGCAAAGTGTTGTGACTAAGTATTAAATTTATCAACTGTATAACGTGATAACGGTCTGTCAAGAATTTTTTGACTCAGTAGCGTCACAGGAATTGCTGCCATCCTGGAGAAGAGATCTATTGATAAAAAGGAAGATCTCTATATGTTTCACACAGTCAACTGTGGTGACTGCCCATGGTGAGAGCCCAGAAGTCCCTAGCGCAGTTGCTCTAGATATTGTAGGATGAATTATGTTACGCCAACCATTTTGAACCAGAAGATATTACCAAAACTGAAAGATAAACAGCAGATCAAAGGAGATACGGTTGCCCTTCAAGAAACAAAGAACAAGGTTAGTACCTGGTAAATGAAAAGTGAAACCGTTAATTTTCGATTATATGATTCCATCGTTTAATTTTCGTGGAGTTAGTTGCTCCGTGCAAATGTTCGTTGCTTACCTCGTCGACTCCCATGAAATTTTCCCCACTATTTAGTTTTGCTAACCACTGTAGTTCCTCATCGGAAAAAAGTTTGTGTCATCAATGTTGGCAGTTGGTGGCTTGGAATGCTAGACTTTATATAAGAATCTGGAAGATGCTTCTCAAAACAAGAAATCCATCTGAAAATTTCAGTGCTAGGATAGGAATAGTACAAAAATGGGAACGCAGGATTTTCGGTCAGGACATGACAGTGGAAATAAAGATCTTCTTCTGGCAGCTCGTTTCTTGCGTAGAATTTTTCTACCAAATATAGGAATCTTCAAAAGGTAGACTTCATGCAGAAATGGGTCAAACCCTTGTTTTAACAAAAGACAGAGTCTGTTCTATTTTGTCCCATGATTTTTTTGCAAAGCATCCTACCACAACCTTCTTCATGCGTAAATTCCCCTTAATCTAAAATGGAAGAGGAGCAATTTCGATCTACAGAGAGTTTATTTTCAGTGGTATCCTGTCCGTCCATAATTCGCAAAGGCTTTTAGACGAGCGAGAGACTCTGAGATGTTGCAAGCATAAAATAGGTCTTAATGTCATTTTCATGGTGGATCTTTATCAGTATTGCAAGGCAGCGATACTAGCAAAAATGCACCACAAAAAAGAAGAAAAGAACTATCTGCTTTCTGCTGTGCTCGATTATGGAGGACGACTGAGACAACCGCTGTTCTGTCCTGTTCGTTGATGAAAATGCTAACGCGTCCTTTTTTAAAGGACTTATTCGCTGCAGTTATCATTGTGCAACTGTGGCATAACTTCTTCGTGGACCTTTCAGTATCCAAATTGGTAAAAGTGTGCAGAAGGGTCGCACATTATTGCCATACCAGTTCATCATTACACAAGTGGTGTATAAAATCACTTGACTCCTCGAACCTCTGTTTTGCATGAAACATCTTCATGTCGCAGTGGAATTGTTTACCAAGTTCAATGAAACAAGGAAAAGTAGGTCAGCGAATCAATTTGAGAAATACCAAATTCATGAGTAAACACTGGAAACACTGGCGCGAAGGAGCGACAGATTATTCTGAACTAAATGGGTTAATGGTTAAGGGGACCATGCCTCATGTATTGCTGAGAGGTTCGACAAATATGGATAACGACTTGAGAAAGGAACTCAGTCTAGTAAAAGGAGGCGGTAACTAGTTTCCTAATTCTAAGTTGTGTGATCACTAATTGCACACAAGACTTTCTTTGAAAAGTTTCGTTAAATGCAGAAAGCGCCAAGTTATGCCCTTCGAAGGTTATGTGTATGAGAAGAAGTTTACAGGAGGTTTTAGAAAAATGAATGCGATCTTTAAGGGCACGTCCGAAAACATGAGCAGACATGTTTATTTTACACCCAAGCCAACAATGTTAACAGTTGAATCAACCTTTAGACGTTCGAGGCACGGTGACGTCCGCACGTGATGGCTCCCACCTCCACAGATGAAGGCCGAGATGAGGAAATTAAACAGTAGCTAATATCCGCGCGAACATGCGAAGATGTGCCCTTTAAGTAATCTATGCGAACTATCTACTTATCGAGGTATTTTGATGAGTCGACAGTTATAGACATTTCTATATTTGACGATGGATGTTTGCTGATGGGACCGTTAGGCTAAAAAATGGCTGAGAGAAAGGCAATTCAAGAGCCTCAGTGCTGCAGTGGGTAACACCTAAGCTCCCGGAAATTATAATCGTGGATTCGACTTCGGCCTGGAGTCCAAGTTTTGCAGATATATCAGCATAGCTCTGGTTGTATTTCATATATTACCCTACTTTAAAAAAATAATGGGCAGTTGATAAAAAGCTGGTACTATTGCCATATTCGAGCAAATGGATCTACCTTTTTGCGGTGATGTTATGAAACTATCGAAACTACGTGGTCCATCATCGGGTGATTGGTATGAGTTGAAGTCGAACCAAAAATCGATCTTAACCATGCTCTGAGAGGGAGAGAAATTTGCTGAAAAGGTTTTCCTATCTGTACTGCACTGTCTTTACCTACATCTTCCTTACACATTTAAACATGTGCATGCATGGTTATGCTTCTAGGTATGAGAACGATATCCTGCATATTAATTTTGTACAACTGATTGTATAAGAAGTGTAAAGGGTTCACGACTGCTTTCAAAAAGTAATTTCAAGCACAGCACTAGCTTGAGTCGGCCACAAATAGAAGTTTGTTAGACCCTACTCGAGTCACTCAGTGATTAGAGGGGTTGCAGAAAATTTACTCAAATACTTAATTGAATGCTTAGGTTACCGTTTTTACGAATCACAAATAATCGCGCAGGTCTTAGCACAATTTCCATTTTGCTCGTGATTTGTTGGTTGGGCTAGATCATACATGCCTCGAGTCTTGAAAGCCGCGCTTGGGTTTTTCTGGTTTTCACCATGACTAGTGGTAATATTGTGCACAGGATGGCAACGTTTTCAAGCACCACTTTATTACTACCTGAATTTCTGAATGAAGATGTCGAAGTTCTCACCTGGTGGGTGGCTGTGCGATGAATCCCCGCCTTGTGTCGCTGTTTAGAAATAATGTTCGGGAAGACACGCCAACTCTAATCAAGTAGTAGACCATTGGGAAATGATACAAATAATTCTAATTTATTCCGATATGTGAATACTAGGCGAAATTAGGAGATAACTATCTTCAGTAATTTGTAACTATAACGATTATCTTCACAATGTAGTGAAATTCTGTCATCGAGCACTCTGGAAGAAGAAAGAGGGCTTCGCTGCGAGCTATATGACTAACCTCTGAGACTCACCGAATGCATACCTGTTGCTATTGTACGAATAATCTTTTTGCATATTCAATGCAGTATCATTTCACTGGAAGGAATTTTACTATTGTTTAATCTTCTTTCCGTTAGGATTGTGTCGCAGCTGTTAGCTGAGCTGGATAGCTTGCATCAGAGTCCCCACATAAAGGTGTTTGTCATGGCGGCGACAAATCGTGCCGATCTCCTAGATCCAGCACTTCTTACTCCTGGAAGGTTAGTTGTTCTTTATGATTTATTTCTTAAATTTGATCTTCTTCAACTAATCTTCTAACTTTTCTATTTTATTTTATCTGATTTTTAAGCCTATTCTACTTATCGATTGTTTCATTTTATTTGTTTTATTGCTATATTTTCGACATGAATGTTTATAACTGTGAGAATTCTATAGGTTTAAGAGGTTTTAGAAGCACTGATATCAGCATATCACCATACAGGGGCGGACAAAACAGTGGTAGTGAGGCCGTTCATCACGAGCAGATGCTAATTCGACTCAGATTCAGACCCACTAGGCCTCTGATTACTCTGGGGTTGAGGAATTGGTGTGATGATTGTCTGGACACAACTTGCTCCTTCTAATCTACTCAGGAACACTGTGACACAGTTATCGCAGACCTTGAGGGAGAATCGCCTCGACCTTGAAAGACGTTCATGAAGAAGACAATTCTCTTCTCATTCTCCGCTTGGAAACGGAAGTGGTTGATCGAGTGCGCTTTTCCTACTACAATATTTGGCCGACCTTACCGTTCATTTCAGTTGCATTTTTGGGAGTGCTGAAATAAATTCGTGTTCTATTTTTCCTTGCAAATTCTCTAGATCTAAGGGCGACGTTTAATTCTCGTTGTATTCCAGAGTTTTGTTTTTGTTTTAGGTTTGACAAAGTGATTCATGTTGAACCGGGAACCGATGTTGAATCAAAGACAAAAATTTTGCGAGCAGTTAGCAAAAAGGTTCTTTTTGCCGAAGATGTTAACCTAGAGGAAGTGGTGAGGTTTTACTAACATTGGTGCAATACATAGTCTAACCATTATCGAAAGTAGCGACGCTTATACGAGTCGATTCTCCATAGCCGGTGATTGTCGCGTCGTGGGTGTCTATCTTCGCATTGTGTTGAATTCGGTGATGCCGATTCGAGAATCCTAGTGAAGAAAGATAAACGAACGGCTGTTTGTAATTAGCACCTAATTTGCTTGTTGACTTCACTATTTAAGCTCTTATTAAAGTTTTAGGATGAGGCCCAACCAGTTGAACAAAAAGGATCCCGACAGGGATTTTGCTAGGTGTATTAGATGGAACCCGTATTCATGTCATAATAGTTTGTCGAGAATACTGAGCATCGCACGTCCTGTCCTCCGTGGGCTATGAAAAAGCGTTTGATAGAATTGAAACTAATGCAATCCTATCAGCTCTCGTCGTCGATCAAGGATTAGGCTGGTCTTGAATAATAACATTAGCTCATTATCATCATGGCCATACTACAAAAATACGTCTTTCCCATTATTCTCTAACCATCCCCACAAGGGACATGATTCAACAAGAAGACACTATCTCGCCCGAACTGTTTACAGCCGCACTGTATTGGTTGCATCTTCATTCAAGGAAATATTGATTTCTTTAAAGAAAGTCGGTTTTTAAGATATTGCTACGCTACGTGGCAGCTAATGAGATACTGACTTTTTTGCCACAATGAAACCAGATCAGTAGTTCGTATTGGATGACGGCAGTAGATCAACATTCATTCTGTAGAAAAGCGCACGGCAGAGTGATGCTCTTCATTCGAGCAATGCTACACTCCAGTTGGTTCCCACGGTACGACAATGACCGCCTGTGGACGATCGACACGTATGAACGAGGTCCCTATGAAGACTAGGAACTCGAAAAGTTAACCGAGTAAATATTTTTATGCCAGTGTCGTTCCAGCTCAGTAATCCAGAAGAGCAGTGATTATTTTTCCGTAGGTTTGATTAAAGTCGATTCTTCTTTCTTTCTTTCTTTTTGGTTCTAGGTTTTAAAGTATTTGAATTTAAAATAGCAATATTATTACATGCTTAAATACAGTGTTTCTCTTCATGGAAATTGTAGGGAAATGTTTCATAGAAACAACAAAGGTAACAGGCACCGCTATCACTTATTCGTATGCTTGGATGTCTCATGTTAACGAGTAACACACTTGTGAAAGGCAACACACTTTCCGTCTTTAGTCCTCTCGCGTTTCTCATGGTGGTGTTCTGCTTCGTTTCAATGGTGTGAAACGCTTCTCGTAGGCGATAAAGATTAGGATGAGGGATAGATGGTGTCCCGTTAGAGTTCGATGTGATACAGTTTGGATGTGGGCCATGCAGGAGAAGTTTTGTCGGAATCCTACTAGCTCAGCTAGTTGTGCCTCATCGAAGGTTTTTGAAATGCGCAAAAGGTTGATTTTCGTGAACAGATTTTAGAATACACTCAACAAGCATATTGAACAGTAGTTATGAAGATCCCTTCGCCCACGCTTCATGAAAATGATGACCGTGCGTGGCGTTCTGTACTGGTCTGAGATTTTCTCTTTTTGAAGGTAAAATGTCATGTGGGTCGCAAGGAGTGCATATAATCTGTGGCCACTAGTTCTAGGGAAAAAAAAGGAAAAAATTGTATTATTGGGTTCAGAAGATCTGCCTCTGTTCACGTCTTTTACCTTTGTCTAACTTCAGAAGGTAGAAGCTCGATCGGTTTCTTACCAGTAAGGATTTGGCGTTCCGAGATGGTGATTGTAGAACGATAAAAGATTGGCAATGAACTTTTCCGCTATGAATTCCACATAATGACAGTATTTAGTTATTGTTCCTTCTTCGTTGGTCAAGGCGGAAAGCGGAATCTTATAGTCGTAAAGATCCCAACTGCACTTGTTCAGCCTTGATCGCTTCTGAACTGCTTCTAACTTTTACTCCCTATACCGATGTGAATCCTACTGTAAAAATTCTCTGCGACTGACATTTATTATCAATCATGTTAGGTGTGCTGTAGTAGTCCTTCTCTTTTAAAGCAACTGCTTAGTGGTAGCGAAAATTCGGTGTGAACTTCTTCCTTGAGAAACTGACGTGATTTTGGCTCAAGTTTTAAGTCCACCGACAATTAACATCCAGTCTTCTGTCATGTCTTCATTTACCTGCCAGTCATATGAGGGAAAGATTTTATTGAGAATAATCGTCATAACGAGTTTTTTAGTTTTCCTTGGACGATGGCAAGAGTTCTTTTCCAGTGTATAACTGAATCGAGTTTTCATCGGGAGAAGGCGGTGATCAGATCTAGTACAGAATCTTGGTCCCACTGAAGTGTCAAAAGAAGCACCATCTTCTGTTTGTGAGAACATGATCGATATCAGCATAAGTCGTGCCGTTGGGAGACTCCCGTGTCCACTGGACTTTTTTTTCTTCTTAAAAAAGGATCTCTATAAAAGAGAGGTGCTGCGGGAAGGAATCCTACAAGAAGGTTTCCAATCTCATTTTGATCTCCAATTCCAAATTATCTTTTCCTGTATTCATTTTCTTTCGCCGTTCGCAATCTAGGTGTGAAGTCACCAACAACGAACTTATAGAAAGACTGCTCGTTGTGGAATAATTCCTCTAACTGATTGTAGTAGAACGTGTCTACCTTCATTAACTGTACAAGTTGGTGAGTAACCGTTGATGATAGAAACTTTTTTTGACTCGGAAATTGTAGGCGGAAAATGTATCACTGGTAGGATGTCGTATGAGGTGATTAGATGGGATATAAATTGGTGTGCGACAAAGCCAACCGTCCTTATATTTCGTAAAGAAAATTTTTACCTGCACGAATTACAAGAGTTCTAGCGTCTAATTGGTGTATACTGGTCTTGCTGATTTTCGTTTCTTGCGGGGTGATCATATGGAATTCGATGCGATCATTGGTCTTAAGAAGAGAAAATACGTTGGCGTCTGAAAAGAGTTTTGTGGTGTTATCGCTGCAGAGCAAGAAACACGTCTTATGCAATCCGAAATTTGCTGACCTCTCGCCGGCTCTCTCATCGCCCGACTTCGTAGACCAAAGCGCCCAGTTTGCGTGGTAATGAAGCCCGAGATTTGCTAGTTTACCAATTTTGGTTTTCTGGAGCCCCCAGCTCTGCCTCGTTGAAGCCTTTCTCGGCTTTTCACCATTCCAGGCAGCCGCTGATGTTGTGGATTAGAGGGAGATTTGCCACCATGTGACCGGCAAGATACCAGGCGGGTGGTGATTACTGTTGTTGTTTTACTCTTAGCTGTGCTTCTGGATAGAAATGTCGCACTCCTTCTCAGCTTGGGAGACCTTGCTTTACGGATAAATCTCCCGCTGTATATAGCAGCCTTACACCAAGGAACACCTCCCAGTGAGGCAGCATAACGTTAGGAAGCCTCAGTATTGTGTAAGATTATATTGCAAAAGGCATATAGCCAAATTTAGTGCTTCAAATTAAGGCAGCTCAATGCGATCAAGTAATGTCAGGAGCTGAATTGCATTCAATCGTTTCTCTAGCTGTTATGGAGTCAATTCGTGAACAGGTGCGCAATTCATCTAAAGTATATAGCTATACATATTATTCTCGAATCATAAACTGTGTGTTTTTCATCATGAAGACATATATTGTTTATTTACCAACTTCGTGTTAACTTATCAATGAAGGAATACATGTTGATTAGTCTTACAGCGGTTAAATGAAAGTCGGTTTTTGAAACGTTTATTGTATCTTTATAAAGATTTAACCTTTGGCTCGCTTTTAAACCAAAAAAGGAGTTTCTCTCAGTTTCCAATAATTTTGAGTATCCTTGAAGATTTCTTATCAAATATTTCATGTATGTAAGTTTTATTATAGATTCAACTAATTGAGGCGGGTAAGATATCCCCATCCGAAGTGAAAGGTATAGTTTCCCGTCAACATCTTCAAAACGCCATTACGATGCGGAAGAAGCAAGTGAAATCAATACGTCAACAAAAATGGAGTTAAAATTTTTGGGAGGCAGCAATTAATATTTGATGTTTGACTGAAAAAAAGCGCTAAGGGGCTTTTCAGTTTTGCTTTGAAGAGTTTGATTGTTTATTGCTTTTCATATTGAACCACTACACTCTTACATTATGTTAATTCTGTCATTTCGAATAAAGTGAATACATGAATATATTTTGAATATAACACAATGCGTAGTAATCGTCTAAATTATTATCTTATCCTATCTGTGAGTTTCAACATAGTTATGTTTAAGTGTGCTGTTTTAAGAATATGTTCGACATTTTATTACATTTTGCTGATTAACATGACCAATCCAATTAGTAGTTTCGGTTAGCGGAGTGGTAGTGGTACCGTTCATCACGAGCACGGTACTGGCTCGAGCCGTTCCGCGGTAGCCAGATCTGACATCCCTCGTTGGTCAAGAAATTGATACTAGACAGCTGGATACTTGCAATCCAAGTGGAAACCTGTATACCCGGCTATCCTAGGACTCCAATAAGGATCCACTCGACCGGGCTTCAATGATATTCATAAAGAAAACAATTGTCAGGTAGCAGCCGAACCCACACGTGAAATGTTCGAAAACCTTAAGGGACGATAGATGCAGGGATATGAGTCGAATGCAAGAAGCGTCAGGATCCGAGTAGTAGGTTGAAGCGGGTGGTGTAAGTTATAACAATAACAACAATAAAATCAATAGTATGCGAGATATTTTCAGCCACAGGCCTTTCATACAAGAATGCATTGTCGTCAAAAGGTTGATACATAGTCTAAGCAAAGAAATTTGAGTTTGTGACTTAAAGGTCTGGCTGTGGTAGGCTGTGGTACACTTCTTAACGGTGTTGAGATGAGTACATCAGCATCATCGAGTTTTCCCACTCAACGAATCGTGACTGGGTTGAGCGAATTGGCGATGAAATAAGATATCACACCAGATGAATAAAACAACGAAAATCTAGGTAATCTGACGAGACGCTGATTTCAGAAATTTAATTTTAATTTTTCAAATAATTTTCAAGCACTAACGGATGGGGACAGGAGGACAAATGATTGATAGATATGGCAAATATGATAATTGTGGTTGAATATCGCCTGTGAAAAGGAAAACTAATCGGCTACAGCTGGGAAAGAGGGAGGGAAAGAGAGAGGGAAATGAGTGGACAATTTCAAGACTCCCACAAACTAGTGCGGGTTTAGATGTCCAATGTAGTTATTCATAACTTAACGATCGAAGTGGATGAAGTCATGAGTTTTAAAGTGGCCGGCTTGGCTATTGATAACCAAGCCAGGATTTATCACTTACAAATAAGACAGCTGTAAACTTGCGACCAGGAAATTATATATGTTGGTCTGAAGTTGCTATCGAACGCATCAACAATACACAAGCCATCTCCTTAGTCTCTGAGACACTGTAGTACTTGTAACTCTAGCTTTCCATTCATTCGCGGACACCAGTGAAGTCGTTGCTAGGTCTAGTCACATAGCAGAGCTGTTCTGTCGCGTTAATCTCGTGATACCTATAGCATCACACCTGAAAATATGACATCCTTATTTTCACTGCTTTCGAAGATTTCGTAATTACTTATTCATAGTCCAGTTCTTTCTGTGATATAAATTTGTCCAATCTTAGCTTCTAACATATGGGCTATAGTGATCACTCTTGTGATACCTAGAGTTTCAGAGCTTTTGTGTGATTTTATTCCTAATATTTTTACAGAGAATGTAAGCCCTGGTAGATCACAGGGCTCTTCTGGACGCAGATTTGCTCTTTATTGAAGTCAAAACGCTTCAATTTAGATGAGATTTTGTAAGGAAGCATCAGCAGTACATACCAGTTCAACGCACTAACTCACCTTCAGCTACTGTGAGGCGCGAAACGCCTTACACCATCATAAGTTCTAAGCTGCGGTTATTAGTCAGTACTGATCTAAAGAATTTTGTCAAGTTAACCTAACTTGGTTTCTTCGTCTATGTAGTTGATAGTCGATGAGGAGGTAACAATGTTCTTTTTTAACTTATTATTTACTGCCTATTCTTTTTAACGACAAGGTATACATTGTGAAATATGACTTCAATGATGCTGAGATATTTGCAAAACTCCGGACCGCAAGTGTATGCGGTGGGGAACGAACGCGCTATTGTCCTTTCCGGAGAGTAGCGCAATAGAACTACCTGAGCGACAGGTGAAACGAAGGACCGGTGTGGTGTGGTGGTAAACGCGCTACTCTCCGGAGAGGACAATAGCGCGTTCGTTCCCCATCGCATACACCTGCGGTCCGGGGTTTTGCAAATATCTCAGCATCATTGAAGTTATATTTCACAATGTCCTTTTTGTTATTTGCCGACTGTTAGTGAACCTTGAAGCATGAAGATTTTAGTCCGATTTATGGTCGGGCATGGTGATTTTAATACGTCCAACAAACAGATGGTAATAGGGTGAAACGTCGACTTGTGAGCTTTTCATAAGCTTCCTCATATATCAGGACTGGCACTATTCCAACGTGCCAAGTCCAAGATTGTTTCCATTTCTTTAGTACTAACGTACGATCCTACAAAGGCAGACTATAAAACGATAAAGGATAAAACTTTTAGTGTAGGTAAATTCCTAATGTATGTCTACGCAAAACACTTGATTAATCATCTTATATAAAGGATGCGTGTAGCGCAGTGGCTAGAGGTGCCTTGCAATAACCAATAATAAACCTAACGCGCTAAAAAACACGAAACAAGCGTTTTCCGAGCGATTCTCTCGAATAACGTCTAACGTGCCCAAAACCTAAATATAAGCGTTTTCCGAGTAAAGCAAAAGCACTAGAATAAAGTTTACTGAAGCAACAGAACAAATTTTGCTCGCCATAACTGCGCTTTATCCCACTAATATCCGAAATGACGTGAATTTTAGTTACACCACCAGTCTTTCAGTAGACAATCATTGAAAGATGCAGCACACTTCGCGTAGAAGATCTCCATGATTAACTAGCGGGTTAATAAAAAAGGATAAGCTGTCGTTAATCAATCCTTGAGGGACGCCCTATGCACTTGACTTCATTAAGCATGGTTTGTAGGTGATTGAATGCATTTCTGGCCTTTACAACGACTCGCAGTGGCCTATCTATGTATCGAACCAGTGCTGCTATCCTCGCAGACAAGTCTGGTACCAATTTGCCGACTCCAGAAGGATGGAAGGCTCAGTGGGCCATGGGTGCGAGGATCGATTCCACGTGTGTGCTACAGGGTTCTGGGTGCCTCAGACAACTGCGCGGCACGTGTCCCTGACTAATGAATTGGAGATTGAAAATTTCAATATGCAACATACTGCGTAACAGAGATTTCGCCAAAGTTTTAGTCAGGTTGTTGATAAATTATTATGAGGCAGTCTTCTAGATGAGTATTCCATATCCTAGTTTAAGATGTCAATTTATAAAGGCACGATATGGGGCACTCTACACCATTTGGTTCCCCTAGAAAACTGACTTTTGAAATTATCTCAACAAAAATTGGCAAATTTATGCCATTTAATGATAACGCGCCAACTAGTCATAATTCTACGTGGCGCGTTATAGTGGGGAAAAGGTTGGCGATTGAAGACAACTTCCTACCCCAAAAAGTCAAGCATTGATTTAGGCGTTAAGCTGCTTATGTACAAATAAACAGTGTTTCCAAATCTACGATAAATTTTCTGACAATATCACATAACGTTAACTTTTTATCCGTATCTGTTACAATCTTTCACGGCAGGGTATTATGTGCGATACAACCACAATGTAGAGTACCTGCTCGCAATGAAAGTATTTGCCAAGACTGTTATGCAACACGCAATAATCATCAGAGAATCTATGTCAACATTAATGGAAAAGCAAGAGCTGCCTATGTGGGTCGAAGGAACTGTGAATGAAAGGATCATGTAGCAGAGCAAATAATGAAGAGGAAGGGGCAACGGCGAGCTTCAAGGCGTCGTCAGAAGCCAAATGACGGTGCTAGTGGGCGTGGCTACGACCAAGTGAGTAGAGTTGGTCGCTGAGTCGAGGCTCGGGTAGCGGGGTCTAGTCTCCAAACAGTGAGGAGTGCCCAAAATGCGTGGTAATGTACCTGATGGCTACGAATTCTCTATACAAAGTGCATTGATCACTATTTAATCTGATTAAAGTTTCAGATGAACCTTTGAAAATGGTCAGTAGAAAGCGTCTACAGTGGTAACAAATGTGTCTCATGGGGACCATTTCTTTACTTGACTTCTAGACATAATTACGTACATTGAAGCAAAAGAAAAAACTGGGTCCGAAGTACTTCTTTACGTTGGATCCATGAAAATAGTAAAAAGTAGTGTTTTCCCAAGGTAAAATAAACAAGAAAAGATGATTACACTTTTAATGTATTAAGAACAAGATTCTCCGACACGTAGATGTTTCCTCCCATTTTCGTACTTCAGAGCTTTGCCTAGGTGACGTCTACTTTTTCAGCGCTGAACCACTTAACTATCTTCGAGATCTTCGAAACTTCAATACTCGGTTTATAGCTGAAAAATAAAGTTGGTTATCGAAATTCTCAGCGCGATATTTTACGATATTAGTGTGTTTGTACTTGCACTTGATCTTTAACCTGATTCTTATTATTTCATGGTGAATTTATTTTCAAGTTCCTGCATAGCAATCGTGTGGAACAAATTACTCATGGGCTTAGATATCCCGTCCTAAGACGTAGTTTGGCACTACACCGTCTTTTGTTTTGCATTCACACGGGTGCTTAAATGCGACTGTAAATTTGAACGCTTTTTGAGCATGTTTTCGTGCCACCCTCAGACACATTCCAAATAGTGGTCCAGATTGATTTACCTAGGAAACCTGGCTCAAGTGAAGCGTTTCTGGCTCTTCTCTACATGCAGTTGCAGGCCGTTGGAATCAGACGAAAGTTTGGTGACTTGCGACTAAAATGATTCCGACACGGCAGACTTCTCTTCGACTTTGCAAGCATTAGTAGGTATGTGAAAGAGATAATTCACAAACCAGAACACCCATTTGTGCTTATTTATATGACTCAACTTCTCACGTTATGCTGATTTTAGTACTTCTATCACTTGGTTCGCCGCCATGCATCCATTATAAACGAAACTCACCTAATTCTACTCGTGAATTAGGATATCAATTCAAGACCTTGCCTTCTTCATAAATGGTTCGTTGAATGACAATCGAGTTGATTTTCTCACGATTTTGGAATGTTCTGTTTGAATGTTTGTAACTTCTTATCATAAGCACCTGCCTTTGTGGATTTTAGGGAGCCATTCTCAAGTCAGATACCAGTTTGCTGAGGCCAAATGTGTGGGAGAGATGGTTATCTTCGAGATGGTTTGAACCAGTGACCATGTGCTGTCATTGAGCGGTGCCTGTGCCCACTGTACTACCTACCATCCATTGTACAATTTTAAAAAAGTTGGTAGTCCAACCCATCTGTTAAAAAAATGGATGCTTAACTTGTATTTTTGTAGTGAGAATCAAGGAAAAATTATTAAAGCAGATAATGCTTCACATTTCAGACGTGTGATGATGAAGAGATGTAAGCCCTTATTGACTGCTTCATACACGATAGAAGCCGAACCCCATCAGGTGAAGTAGTCTAACACAATAAATTTTTTCACTGCTTAAAAAAATAACACACGCTTCTTCAAGATCGGCGAAGGATGATCGTTTAGCTGGATCGTTTTCAAAACACATAGTCATAATGGCGCGATCCTCTGATGGCATGTCGGACGACGGTTGCAAACGAAGACCTCCGAGGACTTCGTTCCGTAATATTCCTAGCTTCTATAATTGAGTAACAGTGCATTTCACTTCTCGTTAAGTCATGTAGAGAAATGATTTCTGTTTTTTAAGCTGTCAGATGCGGTAATTGCATTGAATTCTGTTACTGATTTTACTAAAATGTACAGTTTTATTTGGAACTCTGATCGGAAATACGTTGTCTTACCTTCACATGTTCATATGGCACTTTACCATTCGAGAATACTTCAAACATTAGAACACCATAACTCCATACATCTGATTTATTCGAATAGGTACCAGTTCTCAGTGTTTCCGGTGCTAGCCATCTGTTACGTTAACGTTGATACTCGTCTCTGACCATATTGTCTGATTATAATGTAAATTTGTAAGTGTAGAGATACTGCATGCGTCTTAGAAAGCTTCCTCAACTAATTGTCTGTTTGCCTGAGTGTTAGCACGATTTTCGTTTTCGTGCATGTGTACCTTTGTTCATGCTTTTTTGTCTACTTCTTTATCTTATTGTCTATTTAATTGTCAGCTAGTTTTTCTTTCCGTTCTTTTCACGTTTCTTAGTGTAATACCGGTTACTACTGTCCTTGTTTGTTATCGCTTTCAAGATTCTCGTGATATTTAGAAAAAAATGCTCCTATTTTGTCCAAAATGCCTAATCCTATTTAATATTTGTGAAATAAGCTGCACATGAAGTAAAGTGTGATATACAACCGCAAGGATGCTGATATATGAGCAAAACTCGGAAACTCTGCCGGTCTTCGAACCCGTGATTGCTCTTATGGAGTCTAGCATGCTATTCATCACACCAACCAAGGCCCTATCTTCGTTTTTTTCAGCCATGTTAGCTCCTGATAGGGCCGATAGAGTACCTTGTGGTTGTTCTTCACATAGTACGCGGCCATGAAAAGAAGAATAGGCAGTACATAAACACATGAAGTCCAACTTCAGCTTAAATGGATCCAATGTCAATTTGTGCTTTCCAGATCCGCCGTTGACGTATGATTGCTAATAGCACCGATAGAGCAAAAACATAGCTGAGATGGCTGAGAGAAAGGCAAAGCTAGGGCCTTGGTTGGTGTGGTGGGCAGCATGTGAGCTTCCGGTAAGGGTGGTCGCAGATTCGAAGCGCAGCTGAGGTTCCGAGTTTTCCTCATACGTCAGTATACTTGTGGTTGCATTTCACGTAACCAGGTAAAAGAAAAGAAGAGGCAGCACGTGAAAGTTAAAACACTATGATAAAATATGGCATCGGCAAGAGCTTTTAAGAAAATTTCTGAATAGGACCATCATATTATCTATGGTAGTGCAATCCTTTATAATGTTATTCATTACAGTCTTCGTATAGGTTCTCTTTATTCATTTGTGAGCTTCTTTTTTTCTTGAGTTACCACACAATTCATTGCATATTTGATAGTTTTGACGTTTTTTTTGTTCAAATATGTACACCATCGTCTCACAGACGTACACAGAAAGGCAGATGTCTCCCTATTTACCTTACTGGTACTTTCACCATATTCTTTTCTTTATGAAGTCGTCCTAACAATGACAAACCGAAGTCGCTGATTTTACAAGTATCCGTCGCATCAATCAGGCAATTCCTTGCCGCCAAATCGCGGTGCATCACCTGTGATAAGTATTATTTAGTGAATGGAAAATCTTATCGCGTCCAGTGCGAGAACCCAACCCTTATATTGCAAAATTTTTTTTCCTTCTGTCTACTTGTTAAGTTTAAAAGTAGGAAGTTTTCCAAACCTTTAGGTATCGAGTTTGATATGAACCATCATTAGGGATCCCTCAGAAGGAGTTACAATTTCACTACATTCTTTTTTGGTACGTGAAGACAATAAGTGGTAAGGTACTCACATTTAACCAATGGACTCCTAATGAATGAGCGACCACTATGTCGTAGGTCACTTACTGACATCCCTGCTACAGCGCTTGCTGCCTTTGCGCTTGAAATTAAGATATATCCCACCCAGAACGTTTTGCTCAAAAATTTTTAAAGCAATGAGTTCTGAAGGTAAGCTCAAATAAGGAATAACATTAAGAAAACTTAGAAGCTTCGCTCTAAAAAATGAAGTATTCTTGATTCCAAAAAGAGCATATGTAAAGCGAAGCATCGACTCGTTGATTGTTTCGTTAAGCAGAGCCACCGGCGTTGAATGAACAGCAAGGACATCTTGATGGTTGTGAGATGAAGATATACATTTAGGCGTTGGCCAATGTATGGTATTCAGTATATAGCTGGATACTAACGCCGGTTCAAGTTCGCATGAAGATCATTGTTGTACTTGCAAAGTGTCAACGTCAATTCAGAATCGACAAGAATAGTGAAGCTTGTACTAGAAGCTCCGCCCCATCACTCTTAAATACACCGTATTTATTACACCTATTAGATCCCATGTTTTCTAACACCCCTTTTTCGTCGCCACCTCATTATTTATGAAGGCTGAGCAGATATATTTCTAGAAAGAAATAATACTGCCTTCATAGGTTATTTGTGAACGAATTTTGACTTATGAATGCCTGGAAGGTATTCATGAAGGAATACTAATGTTTGTTGCTGAACAATAGGTTTCAAGATTCATAAAACCATGACTGTTTACATTTAGTGCACTAGTTTTTTGGAACTTTTAGATGCACTGCCCTTCAACTTCGTTTTACTCAATTTCGAGTACTTCCTTGGATACTTGGATGGTCCGCCATCACTGGCTGTGCGAACCGCTGCGTAATTTCCATTTTCCGGAGAATTGCTGGCTTAGCCGATGTGGTTCCCAAGAGTCCCGAGGAGAACCTGGTCAAGATCTGCACCAGGTCGTCACCACCACAGGCCATCGCCCCCCTTGTGGGTCAAAGGAGGGTTCGCCACAGCGCTACTATTTTGATATGAGGATGGTGGTAGATCCTGGTACTGGTTTACTCTTAGCTAGGCTTCCTAATGGAAACGCCAGACTCCTTCTCAGCTTGTGAGACCCTGCTGGGGATGGATCCCCTTGCTGCTCATCGCAGCCCGACACCCAAGAACAGCTTCCAGTCACGATGAGCCGGTAAACCGTTGGAAGGAATTTCAAATACTCAATGCAAATAATGACTGCAACAGTCCTATAGCATTTCACTGAAAGTTCCTGCTACTAGCTTAAGTTACCAAAAAATACGTCGGTTTTTTAACCAAATGCTTACTATGGATTTGTTAACCTACTTTTAAAATAAAAAAAGAATTTTGTCTCAACGAGATTTGCCAACCTGTTGTTTTTCTAGATATTTCATTCCACACACAACGTGAAAACAATACTTTCTTTTGGTACTCAAGCTGAGCGTTCCTTCTTTAGCCTTGTGAAGAAGGGTTCCACCTAGATAAAACGCATTAATTCAAATGTGATACTGGGTCTCTCTTCTTGGTTCACCACTTCATCATAGCAGGATGTTCTTCCTGGGTGCCAAAACGGTACCTAGAAGTGGAGGTTCCTTCAAGTTTTAGCGTTATTCACTTGAGAACCAGGTGGATAAAGCCATCTAAAGGTATTAATAGAAACGAAACCTGTATCACAGTCTAGCGAATCACTGCAATGATTTCGTTGTGAAAACATTGAAAAATAAGAGCAACTTCTAGATGTGATGCTATTGTGGTTTTTCGAATGAACGGCGCCTATTGAAGACCTGTAGAGGCTAAAGGAGACTTTACCAATAGTAGTTCGAAAACCTCGATGACAAGTAAGATCACGGGTGATCGAAGTGTTATCGCAGTCAAAAAACAAGTTGTTATCAGCTACGACGAATTCTCAGTATAGCATAAATTCTTTTGGTCCAATAATCCCAAAAGCTTGCAAGAACTAGGAAACGAACTTCTTCACCGTACTATACAGTTAATTACTGACACTGAAAGTTTTACACAGATTCGGAAAACCATCGTTTTCATTCACAGATTTCTATGGAAAAAAATGAGTTATTGCCTCACTTTTTTTTATACAACCACTTTAGGGAGGTGGTTACCTAAATAAGGAAGCGATATGTTTATCTCACTCTGTAGTTCCGTGCCACTCGGATGGCAGCGATTAGTAACAACATCAGGTTCAGAACTTGTATCATCCCTATAGATATTTTAACGACGAAGACATACAAAGCGAAAACGACTTGTTGTGGATGATCGATTGGAGCCACAACGGTTTTGAAGAAGGCGAATGTACCGGCCCATTACTCCTTTAGAAACTGAGGACGCTTTTTCTGTGAAATTATAGAGTTTTCTCCATGGTTTCATTCTCATGCAAAGGATATGTGATTTCACCACCGCTAAGATAATTCCTGTCAGCAACTAGAAGCATGAAATATAAGGCGAGAATGACTCTCGATTAGTCGTAAGCAGCAAATACATTTCCAACACATGGGGTCAACTATTGCCATCTGTGGTAATCAAGGAATGGGCTAGTAAAGGCTTCTCAAAGAAGTAAGCTTAGCCTATAACATACGAGCTGTGGGGGAAACATAATGAAACCTGTATGTTTCTTCATCATGAAAACAAACTATTCAGTTATTGCAGGAACAGACAATGAACTTCGTTTAAGCTGCACAATGTGAAGAAATCTGTGGAATATTCCAGAACTATTGAAGAATCATCACCTGCAGCAAGTTCCATGACTATCATTATTGGTTCTTTCTGTGTCGCTACCCCATAAAGTCGTACCACGTTTTTATGCTGAAGCTTCAGCATTACATTTGCTTCACGCAGGAATGTAACTCTGCAAGGACGCTGATGCATAACGTATATGTATATAAGTTATATAACATAATAAGAAAAACCGCTGAAAAGATAGATCTATTAATCCACTTCACACCAACTGGATTCTACAGCTTTGACTAATTGAGATGACTTGTTTTCGTAAGTTGGCGCAATATGTATTGAAACGGCAACAACTGTGTCTCGAGGCCATGAGCACAGAAAACTATGAAAGAGGGCTTATTAGATCCACGACAGAACATTTAATTAGATGATCACCATGATTCTTTGTATTCTCAAAGTCATATTGTTTCTGCAATGAAGACTGCCACGGATGGTGTATTGAACTTGCCACTCCTATTTCTATCTTTGATCGCTCTACCGCTTAATCGCATAATCCCTTGCTGCTATAGGAATCGTTACCGTTCTCAAGCAAGAGGAAACTTGGATCTAAAAGAACGTGGAGTGAGAACCTGAAGAAGAGTGGATTGGGCTGTCTCGGGATTGCATAAGAGAATGGTGCTCAAGTAGCATTCGACATGTCAAGAGGGTAGAAGAAGACAAATTCCCAATCTAAAGCTGAACCTACGCGCAGACTCAACCATTTTCTTTGACTGGTAACTGTAAGAATTGCAAAGGAAACCAATAAATAAGTGCTGACACTCGCATGACATGTGAGGACAGCTCATCCAAATAATATCTGAGGGAATTTGAGGATGACACTTATGAACTATAACAAATATGTGCGTTGAAGCTCATTTAAGGTGCGGCCATTTGAACATTTCTGATCTGGTGTTTATGAGAAATGGCTACGAAAAACTGCAAAAGGAAAAAAAAGGAGGGTAGACATAAGGCCTAAAGGAATCATAAGCTCTTTAGTGTACGATGTGGTCATAACTCTTTTCTGTAACATTATTGATGGTCGTTTTCTTGTTCATCAATCGCGAGGTTGTTAAACAGCATACATTTACTTCCATAGAAAAACACAATACAATACAACGCGAGCTGACGTTTCAGCAGTATCGCCTTCTTCAGAGCCTGGAAGGGTATGCTGATATACAATCTACTAGGCCAAACGCTTCAATCACACTTACAAAAAGACGAAGAACTCTTTGGTAATTACATGATCAACAACTTCTCGTAAAACCCACCGCTTTTTCGTGATTTCCAATGAGGAAGTTTAGAACAGCTGATTATAGTCGCATGTGGTTGACGACTGCACCATCCCACATCAAAAATCGATGCGAACATACTGGGTCAGGTCGCGTGTGACCTTTGGGCATTCATTCCTGCTATTCACTTTAGGGTTTTTGGCGTTTATGCAAAAAACCTCGAGAAGTTTTCGCGCTGGTGTTTTAGTCTCCTGTGCAAGGATATTGACTTTTACTTCAAAAAGTCTCCGCTATGCTTTTGTATCCTATGCGTGCCTAGTGGGGTACTTTGTCTTAGCTTTCGTTTGCCATCTAGGTGTTTTTGTGTACGGATACACAAAGGTCTCCCGTTTCGCCAATATATTCATCTCCGCAATTATTACAAAAGATCAGGTGTATCGTACCTTAACTCATGCAATTACCGTCCCTGCCGTAAGGGCAAGTTACGCAATTTGTTGTTTCACACAGACGGTCATACAGGCGGTTGCGAACTAATTGGCGACGTAGAGTAGCCGGTGGTATTTCAACTATCGCTAGCTATTCCTCTAGATCTGCCCTTTTTAAGCATCGTTTCATAGCTACGCTTACTTCATCGCTTATAAAAGGCACCATAAACGGGATTTTCATTCGGCCAAGTGTTTCGCGTGGGCGCGTCGTTTTCCTTCTAAACTTATCCCGTGGGATTAATATTTCGTATCCATTGGAGATGGCTATTTGCCGAGCCAAGTCGCGCGATTCTTCCTGTAGTTCACTGGTTGCGCACACAGAGGTGGTTGTTCGAAACATGTTTCTCACAAGCGCCCTCTTTGTGTGTGAAGGGTGGGAAGAAGGGAAAAGAACGAGGATGTTCTTGTTACGTGGCTTTCGGTACCACTTCGTCAAGTAACCGCTACTTGATGGGTTAATTTGAACGTTCAAAAACGGAAACCAGTTTTATCTCGGTTTCTCCCGGGTGAGCCTTATGTACTCAGACTGCTCGTTCAATAATTCAAAGCATTTGTCCATCTCCTCCTGCGTACAGAAGACGACAAAACAATCATCTACATATCTGCAGTAGAGTAGTGGCCGGAGATCGAGAACAGGGGTTTCTATCTTAGACATAAACACAATGGCAAGGCTTGGTGCCAATCGCTGTTTCATTGCCAGCCCCCTTATTTGTGCGAAATATTTCCCAGACCGTCTGAATATCGAGCAGTTTAGGCACTCCTTTAAGAGAGCCATTAGCTGCTGGATAGACAAGCCATGCATATTTATACTTCCTTCATGTTCAACAAGAAGTTCGAAGACGGCTTGCATTGCGGAGTCATTCGACACGTTGGTGTACAGTGCGATAACGTCGAAAGACTCCATCACGAACATTTGGGTGTTTGTGAGGTGAGCTTGAATGTGGTTAAGCAACTGGGAAAGTATTCGGCTTAGAAAACAGGTTATTCTATCCGTTGGCCTGTCTACACAGCTGATGATCGGTCTAACCTTAAATGATGACGGATTGGTTGACGCATGATCATCAGGTGATACCAACTTATGTGTTTTAATAAGTAGGTATAGGACGGGACATGTTGGTCTATCGATTTTAAAGTGCGAAATAACCGATGATTTTGAACCCGCAGCCTTTTCCACGCTGACCCATTGATTGTTTAGCTTTCGGTATTGACTTTTATATTCCTTTTCAGAGGATGGGCGATAGAGAGTAGCATCACTAAGATGCTCGTCTGTTATCTCAACATCCAGCTGGCGAGGGATAACTACGAACTCTCCCCTCTTATCACTAACAGACAGTCTTATTGTTTTCGAGTTGATTAATTCTCTAATTTCCCGCATGCCACATTTTTGTGCGGCTGTAAGGTTAGAGATAAATTTTCTATCGCGGTAGTGATCAAGGGTCGTCCGAAAACACGCGAAATTCTATGTCAACTCCATCGTTAGGGTTCTGCTGTCTAAAGAACGTTTTTGGGAAAGGAGATGGCGATAGTGTCGCCGCTTCTTGATTTTTATCTCTATTTGATGTTTCTTGCTTGGCCTGATAGCGGAGTCGATCTTGAAGCTCGTAAAGGTTGCATGCTTTCCTACGCAGGGTCGTTTCAGAAATGACCGATACTGCCGAAACGTCAGCTAGTGTTGTATTGTATTGTGTTTTTCTATGGAAGTAAATGTATGCTGTTTAAAAACTTCGCGATTGCTGAACAAGAAAACGACACATTCATATTCCAATGCCGAGGTTATTAGAAAGTCGATCCTGGGAATTATTGATAGTTTTAAAGAACAACTTACATCGTTTACTTTTTAACAGTGCCTAAAGCGTCCTGAGCACCAAGGAAACTGTAATGTGCAGTGAAAATATTAATCCTCTCAGCAAGGTTTCCAAATACGAGTAGTACGGAAGCTTTATCCGAAAGCCCAGCTCCGAATTATCACTGTCGTAAGGCAAAAAGGCAAAAGATGGCAAGTCTTTCTTTGAGTCACACGACTGCCTACAACGAAACTCTAGGGTTTCCAAAGCCCCAATTCAAACCTATTGAGGGGCTCCAGGAAAAAATCCTACTTGACGAGAAAATCACTTTTTGAGGGGATATTTTGCCGCGTTTTCATGATTCTTCATGAAGATGGGATCTTTCAGGTATCCAAGAGCCCAAGAAATTTATAGAGGATAAAAAACGGTGAAGCGTTCGGCGTTAATAAATCGTTGAGGGATGCTCCACGCATTCGACTTCATTAAGCATCGTTAGAGTGATTGAATGCATATCTAGCCCACAAAACCATTGGTAGTTGTCTAGCAATACCCCAGGTCTGCGCTTTTATGTTCTGAAAGAGGTCTGCTACCAAGTTGCAGACCCTAAAGGAATAGAAGGCTTGGTAACCGTGGGGCGCGAGATGGAACCTATATGTATTGCTCGGCGCCTCTAACCACCGCGCTACACGCGGTTCTTTATCTCTGTTGATCTATAGAGATAAAACCACATATTCAAATATATTTCTATGAAAGATACTTGAGTAACTCACCTTTGATCAGAATTTAGAGTGTTTGTTTTTAACGTTTTGACTGCAACATCAATCGGCTTTGTGAATAAACCAACGGTAAGAGTTCCTTTGTATACGAGGCCAAATTCACCACTACCAAGAGCATCGCCGAGCACTACCTGGTCAGTTGTAAGTTCAGTTGCAAATACTACAGCCAATTTTTTTTAAACTGATGACCAAATGCTTGGAATAAAACTCTTTATAAGGTACTCGTTGGTGGCGTGTGTTTTGCAGTGGTAGTGAGACAGTTCAGTACGCTCAAGCATCTGTCGCAATCCCACCCAAGACCAATCAACTCAGCCGTCACGGATCGGGAACACTGTGCCATACTTGTCAAGATTATCTCACTCCCTTCAACCAACAAACGATGGCGACTGTCTGTGATGCAAATCTGGGAATGCTCTAACATGGCTATCCCGGAATTTTAAGAGGAATCCACTCTAGCAAGATTTAATGTCATTTATAAGAGCAAAATTCTTCAAGCACCAGTCGTACTCGCACCTAAGCCTAAATGGCTATACGGATGACGGATGCGAGGAAACAAGCCACAGGCAGGAAGTGCTGGGATCAGCACACGAGTGATGCTGGGATTTGTGGAATAAAATCAACTAATTAACTATCGAGTAAAGAATAATAAAGGATAAGGCTGTTGGCATTGATCAAACTCGGAGGGATGCGCCATTCATTCGACTTCATTAAGCATCGTTTGAAGGTGATTAAATGCAAATCTGAGCTTTACGACTCGTGGTGGCCTACCGATGTATCGAGCCAGTGCTGCTTTCCTCCCAAACGAGTCTAGTACTAGTTTGCCAACTCCGGAGGAACCGAAGGCTTAGTGAGCCAAAGGTGCGGGGATCGATTCCACGTTTGTGTTGGAGAGCGCCGCCGACCACTGCGCCACACGCGCCTTTTTTAACTATCGGTTATATCTAAGTAACGACTTGCCTGCTCATGATATAATTGCCATTGTTCTCGTTCCACGCAAGATTTTAATATAACATCATCCTTATATACAGGTATTCTCATATCTTGGTGATATCTTATAAGGTCCGGTATTGACTAGAAAGATCAACGAAGATAAATCTTTGCCCACCTAATATAGTATTTTATAAAAATCACCTCGAAGCAGTACGTATCCAGCCAATAAAGATTTTTTTGACGCATTTCTTGAATATGTAGATGCAGTTTTTTAGAGCACGACTGCACAGAGATGATATAACCCTATAAATGTCAATGTCATATTCTGCCTCATTTTTGCAACCACTTTCTTTTCCAATCTGACCATTCATTTCGTAACTGTTTTTTTGTACATTCATTCTCTTACCTCGTTTCCTTTCACCACTGCCTTTCTTACCATAAATTCACCGTCCTTGGTAAGACATCGCTCTGCTTCCTCTCTAGTCATATATCCATGATAAAATGGCTCATCTTCGAGTGATGCATCAGTTTTTTTCCAATATGTAACCTAAACATAAATTTACGCATGTTCAACCAATCCATGATGAAGTCCATAGAAAAGGTAACATTTATCGAACACATTGCTCATGATGGAAGACGAGTTACTGAAGGTTGACGAGCGCTCGAGGAAGCTATAGGTTTCTTGACTATGTTTAACCGAAACCTGATTCCGTCTGATTACCGCATTCAAATGGTGCTTAATTTTCGGTCGCATTCGCTGTGAACTAATACTACCTCATAGCGGCCGATTCGAACAGCCCTTATACAAGTGACCTACCTTTTCTTGTAGTCTTGAGTTTACAGTCCGGTCTTCTATAGATTTCACTAATAATTTTCCCGTTGTTTTCCCTTACGTATTTTTTGGGTTCTTCAACATATTGTTCCGTTATGCTTTTAAAACACTTCAAATTCTTTCGCATGCGACCAAGAAAAACACTCGTCTAACATAGAAACACACACCAGCTCTTGCTAGTCGGTTTCATAAGAACTATGGAGCAGATCTTTGTATTCTTATAGCTGCCTATTCCGTACCATAACCGTTGGTTGGAAATGATATAACTACTGATTAATGGCCAAAACTAATTTTCATATGCTTAACACATAACGGACGGTGCTTTACTTTTTACTACTTTTCCGTAACTTTTAATAATTAAAGCATTTTCTGCTATATATATACATATATACAGTTATGGGAAAGTATATCCACCGCCTCATCGTGGCACGGAGGTGTTCCTGGGTATCCGTTAGATTGCGATGTACATCGGAGAAATTCACCCACGTGACAGGGTCTCCCAAACTGAGAAGGGATCCGGTATTTGCATCAGGAAGCCCAGCCAAGAGTAAACCAATACCAAGGTCGACCATCGTCCTGGCATCAAGCTAGCCACTTGATGGGAAATCTCTCTCTGATCCAAACAAGCGGCGTTTGCTTGTGGTTGTGACGACCTGGGCCAGACTTAGGACAGGCTGATCTCGGGACTCCACAGATACACAATCGCTAAACCAGCAAAACTCTGAAAAACGGTAGGATATTATGGGGCTGCGCAACCGGTGAGGGCGCACCGTCCAAGTATCTAAGTATATATATATATATATATATATATATATATAACGTCAACGATATGGTCAGTAAGTTAGTCATTCTGCAGGCTCCACTATTTTTTATTTCGGCATATAAAATTCATAATAAGTGTTATTCAGAACTGAGAATGTACAGGTATAGGAGAGCAGACATTTCCGCTCCCTTTTCAAGAAAAAGCATCTGTGATGGCCAATCTCTTTACCAGTAGGATTCCCTCACCGACGGAATAAAGTCGTTCGAAGAACAGATTCTTATACATCGTTAAATTTAAAATAACACTTCAGCTTAAACACCTAACACGACCATCAGCGTTAGATTAACTAACGATTTAATATCGAAAGAAAAAAAGGCCGTTATGTGCTAAAGTAAGTAACCACAAAAATAACCAGTTGATATGAACTCTGCCAGCCACACTGTTCATAAGCAAAGCATGAGTGGAAATTTGTCATGTGTTAAGGGCAATAGAGCGATCACATAGAACATTCAGGTAAAATCATTTGCATGATCGCATAACAACCCATGCGCACTGATATAAGCACTTGAGGCACATTTGAAATCCTAAGAACTTTCTTAAGATAGTTCCCGGTCGAAAAATGTTTAGTCTACGCAAGGATATTTCCACTAATGCATGTACGTTTTCACAAGTAACATGGAACACAAGCTGACCTTTTGTAGTCTAACGGAAGTCTTTGGCTGTGTCTTCGGCTGTGCATTGCTTGCTTGCTAGAAGAAAAGTGGGATAATGTTACTTTTCTTGGAATATTTTGGGCACAGTTGGCGCGTCCTTTACTCCAATGCACGAATTAAGTGGTGTTTGATTTGAGTTACGTGAGTAATAAGTTAAATGTGGTTGTAATGTTTTTTTGATATCTTTTGCAGTTGATTTGAATTTTTTCCATTGCCTTTTGCTGGTCTGCATGGTTATCCTCGTAAATATTTCGATTGCCCTGATCTTCATTCTCCTTAGAATGTAATTTTTTTTTATGGGTGCTTTGATAAGGGCTTTTACTTCATACGAGTTTATTTCTCTATTACTGGAGTCTTCTTTGAGATATCGATTGGTGCTGATCGAAAATTTTTGCAATGGAAGCCAAACGATAAGTTACGGGAATTATGTTCTTGGTCGCACTATATTTATTCTAAAAGAAGAAATTTAAAATGGCAGATTCCTTGGCGTAATTTTGTATTCTTGATTGCTAATTAAGACAAATAGGATTTTGTTACATAATAGGATAGGATTCTAAACGAAAACGAATGACTTCTTTCGACAATTACGAAGGGCGAGTGTGGCGCAGTTGTCAGAGGCGCCCTGCAACACACACGTGAAATCAATCTGCGCGCCTATAGCCCACCAAACCTTGCATCATCCTTCTGTGGTCGGCGAACTGGTACCGGACTTGTCTGAGAGGATAGCAGGGATTGATCGACGCGGAGAGCTTTATTCTTTATTTAATAGGGTAGGATACGTTGAATCTGTGAGGTTCGGAGAGGCAGGCATCCATCTAAAATTTTACTGGCAGGCAGTTGGCATAATTTTTTTGAAGTATTATTAATTTTAAAGCCTATAGTTTAGTGCTTAGTAGCTCAGACGGCGTACCAGTTTCATAGATAGAAGAAAATCCTAATTAATAGCTCCTGCTCTGAAGGTATCTCAGACGCCTCGTGGGAAACTGGTCCTAGTTTCTCGAAATCCACAGCGCTCGACGAATCCCCCATGAAATTAGATAACGAATGCCCTACTGTCACAACTATAGTGATAAAGTTATCGTTTCAAAAAATCATAATGCTCTACATAATTTTTCCTTTCCAATTTGAACTAGTGGAAAGTTAAAGGTACCTTTATTTCTTTATTAGCGATGGATTTAGTTTCCTCTAACGATTTCGTGACTTTTCCCTTCTCATCGACTAAACTCCCGACGAAATGCAGCTGCTGTAATAATTCTTATTATGGATCTATTATTAAATTGATTTATTGATTGGTTCATCACAGGGCTCTATGCGCTCTGACGGGAAGGGAATTTCACAAGTATTCCTGTGGTGTACGGTAACGTTGAATTCGGTCTTATCTTCTTCAGATGTTAATGCAATCGCTTTCTTCATTAATACTATGCCCGATTCACTACACTATGGGTAAAATGCTAAAATTAGAAAAAAAAATCAGCTGCTTTACCGTCTTTTCATCATCTGGCATAACAACTACGTTGATTTTAGATCCTACATTTTCCACATCCTTCGAATCACTCTCCTGAAGGGTAGAACACTTTTTATTGATCAGTTAACCAGATATCGTTATATCATCAGTGCTTGTATTTTTCTTCGAATCAGCTCACTTTTTCTTTAATCGGACGTTCTTGAGGATTCAGCTTGAGAAGAAAAACAAAAGTGGAAGTACTAAGAATAAAGATGAACAGATGTCATATTTCCGCAATAATTATCAGAACATTTGTTACGGGAGAGGTCTAGGACTATCAGATAGGTAGCCTTCTTTAACAGTTTTCCAAAGACTAAGTTCTTTTTAGACGCTATTGCTTCTCCGTATACGTTCTATTATTCAATACGCCCATTCACTGCCTGGCTGTGCCCACCTAAATTAATCCTCTCACATTTTTCATGTTTCTTCTCACTAACTATTCTCTCTTTCCCTCACATCCACTGACATATTCAAAATCCTTTTGAACAATCCTATGAAACTAAACTAAGGTTAAACAAACCTTGGCGATGTTGATCGAGGTCATAATGACGAATCTTTTGTGGAAATTCTAGAATACAACTATAATTCTCGTTTTTCAATAATACTTTCTGAAGGTAAAAGCTGAAAGCTCTCGGTGTTCATCAGTCCCTGAGGGATGCGGTATGCATTCTAGTTCACTAAGCATAGTTTGGAAGATTGAATGCATATATGACTCGCGGTGACCTACCAAGGTACACAAACGCCGATATCCTACCAGATAAGTTTTGTAACAAACTGCCAGGTTAGGTGGGGTGGAAGGCTTGGTGGACCAGGAGCATGGGGATCGAACTCATGTTCATGCTGCAGGGCGCTTCCGACTACTGCGCCATACGTGCCCTAATTTTTAATTTATGTAGGTATGGGTGTAGATATATTATGTGTCTGTAAACGTGTGTGCGTGTAATGTGCATACAGGATTTCTACGTGATCGAACTGTGCACAGCTTGCATGATTACAGTTTTAGGCCATTATAAAAACTTATTTACTTCAAATTTTGAAGGCTTCTCATCTGAAACAATCTCAGAAGTTGTGGATTTGGCTCGATGCTACTGAAATGGGCGTTTCACTTCAATGAGCACTGACATTCAACTTCGATATCAGGGTTTCCTTTTCTTAGATGTTTAGCCATCAACGCAGTTTAGGGTTTCGATTAGTGAAGATGATGTCATTTTGCAATTCATGACAAACTCGCGGAAATCGATAATCAAGTTCTCTAAGTAACGAGAACACTACCACACTGTGCCAGTAAACTTAAAGAAATTGACCGATATACTGCGAGAGAGGTGCACCATCCTGCACCATGATTCTGGATAATAGATACTGCCCTTCATTCAAATGATGTAAGTGCAGCTATAAAATGGTGTTTAAGAAGGGCCGAACTATAGAATTCGGTAACGATAATTGAAATGTCACCGAGTAATCCACGACCCCAGCTAGTTCGAAACCGTCCGGTCTATGTGCGACGCAAAATTGCATAATTTGACCAAATAGTAGAGACGGTGACTGCATGAGTTCGGGTACAGTTTACCTGATCTGTTGTAAAGCGTGGGAGGACGAATACATTGACGAAATGGCTAGACCACTCTGCGTGCGTATAAAAGCAGTTTAGGCACTCCTTTGAGAGTGTCATCAACTGCTGAATCGAGTAGCCGTACATGTTTATTGCTCCTTCTTGTTTTATAAAGATGTCGCGGATGGCTTGCATAGTGGAGTCATTCGACACGTTCGTATAGAGGGCAGTGACGTCGAAGGACTCCACCACGTACGCGCCGTTGGATCGCACGTTACGTAGACGATCCAGGAACATTTTGGTGTTCGTTAGAAATCCATTAAGGTCTTAACTGTTCAGAATATAATAATTCGAATCTCGGTGCATCAGAATCAGCAGCGTTCAGACCTTAATGGATCGAAGCACGCAGACAATACCTTAAAATCCACCGAAAATCGCAATATTCAAAAATTGATTTTCGGCACTTTTAGAAACTATAAAAACAGTTCGTGATTCGTGTTCACCATTGATTCGTGATTTGATTGATTCGCTTTTGTCGCTCGATGTGTTCTTTGGACGGTTTTTTTTCCAAAAGTGCACTTCTCGCGAAGGCGTTTTGTCGAACGTGAATTTCTTTATTTGTGGTAAAGTCAAGATTTTAGATAGGACGATATGAGAGATATAGGACGCGAGTGACGCAGCGGTCGGAAGCGCCCCGCAACACACACGTGAAATCGATCCCATCGCCCCTGGCCCACCAAGCCTTCCATTCCGCCGAGGTCTGCAAATTGGTACCAGACTTGTCTGTGAGGATAGTACATACATTGGCAGGCTACCGCGTAGCATAGCATAGCATTTTTATGTACTATGATGTTGTTCGGAAACTATAAAAACATGTGAATACCGAAAGTTTAACAACGAATGGGTTAAAGTGACAAGAGCGGCTGGGTTAAAACCATCAGTTATCTCTCATCTCAAAGTTGATTTACCAACATGTCCCGTCCTGTGCTTACTCATCAAAACCCATAAGTTGGTATCCAGCGATGATCTCGTGTCTACCGATCTATCGTTATTTAAAGTTAGACCTACCACTAGCTGCGTGGATTCTGCATACGTCTTTGTTTTTTCTAAAAGTTGACCATTCAATCAACAAAAAAGATTTCGTACTGATACAAGTGGAAAGCCTGATGAGAACATCAGAAGTTATGGCACGCGACTTCGTCCGATTAGAAATAATTAAGAACGAAATCTTTTGTTGCTCTCAGCTCTCAGGTCGTTTTTCCTTTCTATCTTTTTCAAAGTTCACTATATTCTCGCAGAAGCGTTCGTATTACGAAGAGAATAAAATCGTATGTGAAAAACATAGTTTTGGAAGCGGTAAAGAGTTAGATATATTCGATCTATTTAAACTCGAAAACTTTGCATTAGAATAAAAATTGTTTGCAGCAGCGTAGCAATCTTCTACTCAGTGCACTGGAATAGTGGCCCTGCTCCACATTCCAGCACTGTCGAGGCTGCCGCGCCGCTTGAAGCGAAGTCAGAAGAGCCGGAACACTTACCACGTTAGTAAGATTGCTCGTTTTTATTTCGCAAAATTCTAACCAAACGCTGCAAACTCGAGTAAAAGCAACGTTTCCACTTTCTGCATCAGATCGTTTACAAGGAAGCAATTAGTTGGTACTCAGTGGTCGAACAACTGTTACGTTAGCGTGGGAGACGTTTCTACAGCTTTTCGAAATTTCGAAGAGTTTTGAGTGACAGACACTTGTTGAATTTTAGAGTAAAATTATTGAAACGACACTAATGTGATAGTTTGTTATGCGAAAGTCTAAATGAGTCGGTTGTTGAGGTGAAATGAAGATCGAATCCTGAATGTGGGCGTGGTACGTGAAAGCGAGCACTGAGAAGAATAAGAATGCTTCGACTGTTCGGGTGGCACGGCGTATACTGTGTTCCTGGCATCTCGTCTATGTTATGCCGACATAATGTCCTTGTTTTCCACGGAAATAAAAATCAGAACCAACAAAACGTCGTCGTTACGAGCGCACTTTTAAGAAAAAGGCGACTTTTTTGCAGTTCTCAGACTTCTCTCAGAGTTTAATGTGTCTCCAACCTGCTGAATTCCAAGCGAAATTTTTCGATGCGATTTAAAAATTCGCTATGAGAAAGCCCATTGGAGTCGGTTGTTGAGGGGAAATGTATCTCGAGTGATGGGTGAGGGAGAAGTAGGTGAAAGTGAAAGCTTCAAAAAATTTTAACCAATGGACAAATTTTTGACTTGCCACGGCTTAGGTCTAAAAGTTGACCATTCAATCAACAAAAAAGATTTGGTACTGATACAAGTGGAAAGCCTGATGAGAACATCAGAAGTTATGGAATGCGACTTGGTCCGATTAGAAATTTGCTGCTAAGAGCGTTTCGCACAAAAAGTTGTGCCTCGCTTCTGTCGCTCGCTTTTTCTTCCATGTTTTGCAAATAAAAGAAGAATATTTATATCACTTTTGTTTACTAAATCTTCTAGTTTTCTTGGACAATGATTTATATGGTTTTATACGGAAGGGCCTTATTATGCGTCATTTTCTTTTCACATCGGCTATTTTTTAAGCAGTTTAAAATTCTTTTGCTTATAATGTTATTCCCTTGCAACGATTTACCGTCTCATCGTGCTTGGAAGGTGTTCCTGGGTGTCGGGTTGCTATGTACAGCGGGCGGATTTATCCATACGGTAAGGTTTCCCAAGCTTAAAGGTGTCCGACCTTACCATCAGAAAGCCCAGCTCAGAATAAATCAATACTAGGACCCACCATCGTTCTGATATCAAACTAGTCGCATTGTGGCAAATCCCCATCTGAAATAGATCCATCCCAGATCCTTTCCATAGATAGATCCTAGGATAATCTAGGATCTAGGATGATCTAGAGAGAGGTACACCATCCATAAAATCTGAATCCCCATCTGAAATCATATCCCAGCATCACTATGATTGTGTATTTTATATAATACCCTGCTATGGAGAAAGAAAAGGCGGTGAAAAACATTATTATTTTGAATAGGGTTTTATTTTAACTAGGTTTAATACCAATTTATACACCCTAGATTGTTTCCGTTGACGGGTGTTTACTGATAATAATGTTAGTTATGGTAAAAAAAAAAAAACTATGTGAAAGAAAGACTGAGCAAGCGCCTCGGTTGGTGCAGTGGATGACGTGAGAGTTCGCAGAAAGGGAAATCGCGGATTCGAAGCGCACTTGAGGCTCCTATTTTGCTCATCTTAGCATTATTATTGTTACGAAAGGATAGGTAGGTAAGGCTTACAGCGTTGACAGATCCCTGAAGACACTTATGTGATAGTTTGTTATGTGAAAGTCTAAATGAGTCGGTTGTTGAGGTGAAATGAAGATCGAATCCTGAATGTGGGCGTGGTACGTGAAAGCGAGCACTGAGAAAAATTTGAAAGAATGCTCCGACTGTTCGGGTGGCGCGGCGTATACTGTGTTCCTGGTATTTCGTCTATGTTATGTCGACATAATTTCCTTGTTTTCCACGGAAATAAAAATCAAAATCGACAAAACGTCGTCGTTACGAGCGCACTTTTAAGAAAAAGGCGACTTTTTTGCAGTTCTCAGACTTTTCTCAGAGTTTAATGTGTCTCCAACCTGCTAAATTCCAAGCGAAATTTTTCGATACGATTTCAAATTTCGCTATGAGAAAGCCCATTGGAGTCGGTTGTTGAGGGAAAATGTGTCTCGAGTGATGGGTGAGGCAGAAGTAGGTGAAAGTGAAAGCTTCAAAAAGTTTTGACTTGCCACGGCTTAAGCAGGCCCTCTTTCCCTTGTCTCTGTAGGTCGCCTTGTGTTGCTGCGCCACAAAATCTGAGAGAAATCATTCAGGTGCGCGAATGGTTTAGGCACCTTGAAAGAAGGGCAACTCCATATGGGTTCACCAAGCCTCTCATCTCACCAGGGTCGAAAACAGGTACCGGACCTGTCCAGAAAATATAACACTGCAATCCAAATAGGAACACACTAGAACAGCTACCTTCAGGCAGAACCGACTCCAACCATCATTCCACAACACTCAGAATGAAAGAAAAATTTTCAAACAGCGGTAAAGCCCAGTTCAAACGAAGAAGTTGGAAGACCTTAGTCGATGAGTGACGTGACGAAGAAAACGGAATATGACAAGTGCTGGAATCGACACAGTAAATGTGAGAGACGAGTCAAATAGAATAAAAAGAGTACTGTTTTAGTTCATAAACTTTTTATTCACTGCCTATTCATTTTCCATGGTAGGGTATGATGGGAAATACAACTGAGATAATACTCTTGCAAAACCCAGACACCAGAAGTCTGCGGTGGGGGTCGAACCCTGTACTACACTTCTGTGGAGTCAACGTGTTCACCAGGCACCTTAGAATGGCCATGACATTTTAGCAGCCTCCCCTTACTCCTCCTACTCAATGCTGCCGTATCGAGGGCCCTTATCAGTGAAATAACACCCACTTATTCCACTGTTTATCTTTAGATACCCACTGAGCTAAATTCTGAACGTGGAGCATGTTGTACTATAAAAGTTTAACTTAAGTTCAGTTCTTTTCGTTTCTAAGTTTAACTTTTAACCGATAGATACTACCAGCTATGACATGTCAACGGATGATGAACACAAATCTGATAAACACAAATCGGCATAGAACACATTTGGTTGAAGCAGTAGTCTAAATCACCATGTGGTCACTTTTTAGTTTTACCCTCTTTGAGACAACCAATTGAGTGCTAAAATGTTACTGAACAGATTTTAAGTGGTCGTATGACACCGAACTAAAAACGAAATCTAACGAAACAAAAGGGCAACTCGTCTAAGGAACAAATTTTTGCGAACTACAATCAGGTAATATGCTTCTGGATGCGAACGACTAAGAAAATGACGCATAATAAGGTTCTTCCGTATAAAATAGTATAAATCATTGTTCAGGGAAACTAGAAGATTTAGTAAACAAAATTGATATAAATATTCTTCTTTTATTTGCAAAACATGGAAGAAAAAGCGAGCGATAAAAGAGAGGCACAACTTTTGCTGCGAAACGTTCTTAGCAGCAAATTTCTAATCGGACGAAGTCGCATTCCATAAATTCTGGTGTTCTCATCAGGCTTTAAACTTGTATCAGTACGAAATCTTTTTTGTTGATTGGAATCCATCCATCCTGCACCATCCTCTCATCCATAGATCCCAGACCCTTTTGTCGCTCGAAATTGACCGTTCCCGTCCGCAAGCACCAAGTATGAATACTGAGGATCGCTGCGAAAGGTTCGCAGCCAGCGAGATTCGAACCTAGGCGGGCAGAGCACAATTGATTTCGTGTCAATCCCCTTAACCAGCCGAACATCGCTGCACTGTCAGATATAACGGAGTCTCCCGTTCCGTACACTAGGTGTTGCCAGCTCCCGACCGCAAGCACCAAGTATGAATACTGAGGATCGCTGCGAAAGGTTCGCAGCCAGCGAGATTCGAACCTAGGCGGGCAGAGCACAATTGATTTCGTGTCAATCCCCTTAACCAGCCGAACATCGCTGCACTGTCAGATATAACGGAGTCTCCCGTTCCGTACACTAGGTGTTGCCAGCTCCCGACCGCAAGCACCAAGTATGAATACCGAGGATCGCTGCGAAAGGTTCGCAGCGGGCCTGATTCGAACCAACGCAGGCAGAGCCCAATTGATTTCAAGTCAATCTCGTTAACAACTCGGACATCGCCGCACCGTTCACTGTAGCTGTTTTACCCATGGCGTACACTAAGTGTTGTTCGTTTCGGTACACAAGCCCACCGTGTGTGCACCGAGGATCACTGCTCCCCGCTCTGCTATATCTAACAGTGCAGTAATATCCGAGTGGTTAACGAGATTGACTCGAAATCGATTAAGCTCTGTTCGCCTAGGTTGGAATCCTGCTCGCTGCCAACATTTTAAAGCAATGCTCGGCATTCGCACTGTGTGCTTGTGAACTGAAACCGGCAACACTTATTGTACGGCAGAGGGAGTCCGCCAGATCTACCTGTGCAGCGATTACCGGTGGTTAAGAGGATTGACTGGAAATGACTAGAAATCAAACAGGTTCGGCCCTCGCAGGTTCGAATTCTGGTTTATGCTGGCTTTTTGCAATCATCCTAGATATTCTTACACTGTACTTGTGGACCAAAACCGGCAACCCCTAGAGTACGGCAG
This sequence comes from Angiostrongylus costaricensis, assembly GCA_900624975.1. Classification (NCBI taxonomy): domain Eukaryota; kingdom Metazoa; phylum Nematoda; class Chromadorea; order Rhabditida; family Metastrongylidae; genus Angiostrongylus; species Angiostrongylus costaricensis. The sequence goes on from UYYA01000240.1 coordinate 81,925, forward strand.
GGAGGACTCCGCTCGATCTAGCAGCGCAGCGATGTCCGAGTTGTTAAGAATATTGACTTGAAATGAATTGGGTTCTGCAAACGTAGGTTCGCATTCTGGTAAGTGCTCGTGTTTGTATCCCTCCTCGATATTCATGCCATGTGCTTGGGGAACGATACCGGCAACACATATTATACCTGGATACCGATTAGAGTGCAGCGATCTTCGAGTGGTTAAGGTTATTGGCTAGAAGTCAATTGGTATCTACCCGCAGAGGTTTGAATCCTGATCGTTGGCAATGTTTTGCAGCACTGCTTGAGATTCGAGTTATGTACTTGTGTACTGAAACCGACAGAACGTAGCGTACTCTTTGCCTGACTCTGCCACAGCAGGCAGTGCTGCGATGTTCGAATTTTTAAGGAGAACAGTTTTTTAAACGAAACACTCGAAAACGCTTAAACTGTTCTAAAACTTGAAATGAGGTTTTCCTAGAAAAACTTTCTGATATAGACTCTCTAACATGCGCAAAACCACGAGTTTCGAGATTCTCGGAAAATGCTGATGTGTTCTTAACCTCGAAATAAGTGTTTTCCATGCGAATCCCTCGAAAAACGCGCGATGTGCGCTAAGCCGTGAAATATGCCTTTTCCGGGCGAGTTATATCTGATGTGCGTTAAACCCCTAAATTAGCGTTTTCCGAGCGTAACTCTTCAATTTCGTTTAACGCATGCTGAACCTCGAAATATGCTTTTCCGTGCGAAATCATTGGAAAACGTTTAATTTATCCTAAATCTTGAAATAAGAGTTTTCGGAACGAAACCCTCTAATGACGTCTAACGTGCCTCAAAACGTGAAGTATTATATTAATATTTGATAATAGTAATAATAATGGTAGCAATAATAATAGTAATAATAATAATGATAATAATAATGACAGCAATAGTAATAATGATAGTAAGAATAATTATAATGAAAACAACAACAACAGCATCAATAACAAACAATGTCAATGACAACAAACGACAAACAACGAACCACAAACGACGAACAACAAACAACAAATGACAAACAACAAACAACGAAGAACAGAAAACAAACAACAAACGGCAAACAACAAACAACAACAACAACATCGGCGGAAACTCATGCCAACTTTTCTTCAGCTTAGCAACGTCAGTTTATAAGAACATGCAAACAAATATATCAACTGTTTAACCCGTCGTTTATGGAAAGTCGGTCTTTTGGATGATAAGGATAGTACTAGCCTTATCAATTCAGTGCAGGTTTAAACGGTCAATTTCTTTAAGTTTACTGGCACAGTGTGGTAGTATTCTCGTTACTTAGAGAACTTCATTATCGATTTCCGTGAGTTTGTCATGAATTGCAAAATGACATCATCTTCACTAATCGAAACCCTAAACTGCGTTAATGGCTAAATATTTTAGAAAAGGAAACCCTGATATCGAAGTTGAATGTCAGTGCTCATTGAAGTGAAACGCCCATTTCAGTAGCATCGAGCCAAA